>JAJMKT010000077.1:0-66603 GCA_030563985.1 Geotrichum restrictum | reverse complement strand
AGCCGCCCTCCTGCTGTGAGCATTAACAACTCTGTCAATATAACAATTTGCCATTGTATTAGGCCTTCGCCCTTTGTCGTGTTGCCTCCATCAAGGCCCGAATCATGCCTCTAATTCTACTCCTCCTTCTGCATTTAACAGTTGGTGGCCGCTTTTGGGGATGTAAACACCAAACCTCAGCAATAACATAATCCACTTGCGTGTTGGGCTTAGAGCATGTATGGATGCTTGTAAAGTCATGTGCGTTCGTGATGGGCAAACTGTTGACACCGTGGTGGTGGTCCTGTCACTCTAGTCTCATCGACTGTGTCTCTCGTCGTTCTCTAGTGAGTGGTGGGTCTCCATTGGATAGTTCAGATGGTACGGTGAGTTTGGTTCCTATAGCTCTCGTACCGAGTTGCTTAGGGACTAAATGGAAAGTGGGTGCGTACCATGACAAGTTTTTACAGTACAATGCTTTTTCAGTTGGTGTCTCCTGAGAGTAACTTTTTGCTAAGCTAAGAACCTTAAGAAAGTGAAAAAGTGGGATAAAAGCCTAGGAATAGTTAACTAGCGTTAGCAATGATTAGACCATCCTGGTTAGATAATTAGTTCTTTAGCGTAGGTCGGCTTAACGATTTTGTAACATCAATTAAATCTATCAGACATCAAACTTTCAAATACAAACCAAAAGAACAAATAACTAAATAAATACATGCTGCCATAAACAATGGTCATTTTTATATCTTTATTCTAATGCGTCCAGAGTCGAACCATCTTATCTTTTCCACCCGAAGAAACTCTTGTTCCATCAACACTCCAATCAACAGCATACACTTCGTCGGCATGACCTGGTAAGTCACTGAGTAGTTTCTTAGTGCGTACATCCCAAATTTTCAGAGTAGTATCTTTGGAAGCACTGACTAGCAGACGGCAATCACTGGACCACGCACATTGATAAACAGAGGCTACATGACCGCGGAAAGTTGCAATAAACTTACCATCACGACCATCCCATAGTTTTATAGAGTTGTCGAACGATGCAGAAGCAATATAGCGACCATCGGGTGAAAATGTGACATGGTTTACTAGCTTCTGGTGACCAGTCATACGGCAAATAGGTTTCTTTGACTTAGCGGGTTCCCAGAGATACATTGTAAAGTCATCACTAGCCGTGACCAAGCGTTCAGAAATAGCACCACCAACACGAGCGAGCTTTTCAAATCGCTCTTTAGCATTGGCTCTATATTCTTCTGGTGTCGCTTCATACTTACCTTTGTGATCATAGGGGCCTGTTCTGAGTGCAAAATCCGTAGATAAGGCCATGTGATTAACCCAGTGGGCGTGTGCCAGAAGATTATGAATAAGACGGCCATCCTTCGAGGACCAGACACGCACAGACTTGTCATGAGAAGTGGAGTAAATATCGCCCAGACCACCCCATTTCACACAAGTAACAGCTGATTTGTGTCCAGTCATAGAGTACAAGGAAGTGTGCGTATCGACATCCCAAACGCGCAGCGTACCATCCTTGGAAGAAGATGCCAATCGGGGCGAATGGCCGGGCTCCACAAGATGAAGAGGCTCCCAAGAAAGTGCCGAGATCCACTTAGTATGACCACGCAAGGCTGAGCCAATTTGAGCTCCAGTCTTAGGGTCCCATAGGCGCACTGTGCAGTCCATACTACCAGTAGCAATCAAATTTCCATCAGGAGACCAAGCTACAGCCAGAACCCAGTCAGTATGACCAGTAAGAGTTCGCATGGGTGTTTGTGTGTCACAGTCCCAAATCCTGGCAGTGCTATCTCCAGCGCCAGTAACCATCCTTGATGAAGTGTGAGGAGCAAATTGGGTTGCCAAAATAGTGGATCCATGACCAGAAATAGAAGACGAGGATCTAGTAATAGGTCTTACCTTAAAAACTGCACGAGGAGTATATACTAAAGTTAATTGATCTTCAGTTGTTTTATGGCCAGGCTTGAGGATTGAAGAATATATGTCAGAAGTGATATCAATAAGAGTTGGAGCGAGAGATTCGTCTTTTGGCTGTGACTTCAGCAGAGAGAAAGTATATGGGACGGGATCATCGTTAGACCCTAATAACTGGTTAAGTAGTAACTCAAGCTGCTTCTCAGTTGCGTTGCCTGGAACTCTTATGCTTCCTCCAATGTTTTCGCCAGTGTCTGAGGCCTGAAACTTGACGAGTACATTAGGCAAGTCGGTAGGGATCTCATCAAGCTCTTTAGCCTCCTGTTGAGCTCTGCGCACACGTTTTGAAGGGGGTGGGATAACAGTTGCCATTTTGGAGTCTTCCAGAGTAGTCTAAAGAGCCTTTCTGGGAAGGATTTGATTCTCCATAATACATGGATCTTAAAATTTTTTCAGGGTTGGGGTGACTATGGAAAATTACTGTACTGTATTTTTTTTTCGGGTACTGTATTTTCAAAATACTGTACAGTATTTATCATTGGTATGGATCGATACTTTTCATAACGAACCACTTATTTAAGACTTGCAAACACCAAAAATTTTCATTCTTTTTCTCTTTCACATTATACGAGAACTATATAAACACTCAACAGACACCTTACATCGGTCATGGAAGAGCTGAGGCATACTGAAAATCATGGAGAGTCGTTGACTGCTCTAAGAGAAATTCTTCTAAACAAGAGCGGCGACACTCCTCTCGCTCACCGTTTCAGGGCCCTTTTCAACTTAAAAAATCTCGGCACTGATGGCGTTAACAAGGCTATTGATATTATTGCTGAAGGATTTGATGACGACTCCGAGCTGCTGAAACATGAACTTGCCTACGTACTTGGCCAGACTAAGAACTTATACGCCGCCAATTCTTTGCGGGGTGTTTTGAAAGATATTGAACAGCCTGCCATGGTTCGCCACGAAGCTGCTGAGGCTCTTGGAGCTTTAGGTGACAAAGAGTCAATGGGCCTGCTAAAGGACTACTTGGTCAACGACCCTCTTGAAGTTATTCGTCAAACCTGCGAATTAGCAATTGCCAGAATTGAATGGGAGGCTTCTGAGGCCAGCAAAACCGAGATTCTGAAAGACAGCGCATTTTCATCAATTGATCCTGCTCCTCCTTTACCTACCGAGGAGTCCACTGTTTCAAAGCTAAAAGTACTTTTGAACAACCAGGAGGAGTCACTTTTTAAGCGTTACAGGGCCATGTTTCGCCTACGCGATATCGGCACCACTGATGCTGTGCTTGCGCTGGCTTCTGGATTTGACGATTCTTCTGCTCTGTTTCGCCACGAGATTGCTTACGTCTTTGGTCAACTCTGCAGTCCAGATAGCGTCCCTGCTCTCATCAAGGTATTGAGTAACGAAAAGGAAGAAGGAATGGTTCGTCATGAAGCCGCTGAGGCTCTCGGCTCTATCGCTACTGATGAAGTTTTCCCTATTCTTACAAAGTTTGCTAATGATGATGAGCGAGTTGTACGCGAGTCGGCCATTGTTGCCTTGGACATGTATGAGTTTGAGAACTCAGATCAGGTCGACTATACCGTTGTTCCCCCTGCTTCCTCCTAGAAATTTCTTTTTCTCTGATCAGACAATATAATTCCCCGCTTATTTATATAAAAATTGCTTCAAACTATAATATTTATCAAAATGATCGAGATCATGGTTTCTGGGCCCTGGCGCCGGCTAGCTAAACCTCGAATCTACATAGCTTCCTTATCAGATGATCTGATAAAACTTTCATTTCATCTTGGAACAGGTTAGGGTATTACCCTACGTCAGATGTGAACAACAAGAAGCCTATAGAAAAAGTTCAAATCCGCCAAAGTTTGAATCTGATCCTACAGTGCCTGGTTCACCTCGCGAACGTTCTGGATTCACCAGCAATTATAGCCTTTACGAACATTAGATATTTGACAGTATGGCACAGCAACAAATGGCTATGCCAGATCTTTCGAACGCTATTGTAGCGCAGGACGAAACGGGACAGCCATTCATTATTGTTCGAGATCAAGGACAAAAGAAGCGATCCCACGGCATTGAAGCAGTTAAATCACATATTTTAGCTGCAAAGACGGTAGCGAACTTGGTGAAGACATCTCTGGGACCAAGAGGTCTGGACAAAATTCTCATTTCTCCAGACGGAGATATCACCATTACAAATGATGGAGCTACTATTCTCAGTCAAATGCAAATCGAAAATCAGATTGCTAAACTGTTGGTTGAACTTTCTCGATCACAGGATGAAGAAATTGGCGATGGTACTACTGGTGTTGTTGTTTTAGCTGGTGCTTTACTTGAGCAAGCCTCTGAGCTCATTGATAAAGGAATTCATCCCATCAAAATCGCAAATGGATACGACCAGGCTTGTAAAATTGCTGTTGCCCACCTTGATATCATTTCAGATACCCTTCCTGTCAGCCAGGAGGATAGAAGCACTCTACTGAAAGCAGCCAGAACTTCTTTGGGTAGCAAGATCGTCTCCAAGGCTCACGAACATTTTGCTAATATTGCTGTTGACGCTGTTCTGCAAGTTGCTGACCTAAGTCGCAAAGACGTTGATTTCGAGCTCATCAAAGTTTACGGAAAGGTTGGAGGTTCTTTGGAAGATACTCAGCTTGTCAAGGGTGTTGTTCTTGACAAAGATATGTCTCACCCTCAAATGCCTCGTGAACTGAGAGATGTCAAGCTGGCAATTTTAACGTGTCCGTTTGAACCTCCTAAGCCTAAAACTAAGCACAAGCTTGAAATACCAAGTATCGAAGAGTTCAAAAAACTTCAAACCTATGAGCATGAGAAGTTCCGGGAAATGATTCAACATGTCAAGGATTCGGGTGCTAATCTTGTCATTTGTCAATGGGGGTTTGACGACGAAGCAAACCATTTGCTTTTACAGAATAATCTTCCCGCAGTGCGATGGGTTGGTGGTCCTGAGATTGAATTGATTGCAATTGCCACTAAAGGTCGTATTGTTCCAAGATTTGAGGACTTGAAGCCCGAAAAATTGGGATATGCTGGCGTAGTCCGTGAACTTACATTTGGTACTACTCGCGATCGCATGCTAGTTATTGAAGAGTGTGCCAACCCTAAAGCTGTTACCATATTTATTCGAGGAGGCAACAAAATGATTGTTGATGAAGCTAAACGTGCAGTACATGACGCTATATGTGTTGTGCGTAACTTGGTGCGTGACAACCGTGTGGTCTACGGAGGTGGTGCTGCCGAGATTACTTGCTCTCTAGCCGTTTCTGAGGAAGCTGACAAGCGCACTGGAATTGACCAGTATGCTTTCAGAGCGTTTTCCTCTGCCTTGGATGCTATTCCTATGGCTCTAGCAGAAAACTCTGGGTTGGCCCCGATTGAGGCTTTGTCTTCATTGAAATCTAGTCATGTCTTGGAGAACAACTCTAGACTTGGTGTTGACTGCCTCGGCTCTGGCAACAATGGTAAGCACACAGTGTGTTAAATTGATATTGAGTTACTAACATACTAGACATGAAAGAGGCCTTCGTGGTTGATCCACTAATTGGCAAGCGTCAACAACTTCTTCTTGCTACCCAGTTGACCAGAATGATTTTGAAGGTAAGCTGGTGATGAAATATTGCTTCTTGGTTATATTGTACGGCACTAACTATCTTATAGATCAACAACGTTATTGTCAATGGCAATGACACATACTAAATCATTTAATAGCCTAATTTACCTTATATCATGTTAATAATAGGAGCTAGCTAGTCTAGTTATTACTACGTAGTAGTTATGGATAGATGTAACAATAACCCTTACCCTTCATATAACCAAGCCACCACCATTTTACCTCACAACTGAGCTCATCATCGCTTGCCAACTGGCAACTTAGAATCTTCAACGTTTCCCTTCAAGTTCAGCTACCACCAACTTCAGCTACCACCAACTTATACACACTCAAACCTTTATAGAGATTATCCCACAATGGCTTTTTCCGGAGCTCCTGCCGTTGTCATGGGTATGTAATTGACATATCTTTTAATATTTTGCTGTTGCAATTAGAACTAACATTTCATTCTAGACAAGTATGTGAAAGGGCTTTTCTACTCTAAGCCTGCTTTGTATATAGGAAGACACAAGTTTCTAACAGTTAGGCTAGCGGTACTGGTCTCACGAAACTAGGTTTTGCGGGTAATGATTCTCCTTCATTCATCTTTCCTACCGTAATTGCTACGCGACAGAACGGACCCAGCGGAAGAGGGAGTACCCGATCTGTTTCTTCTGGCGGAAACCTTTCTCAAAAACGTGGCACTGAGGATTTAGATTTTTTCATTGGAGATGAAGCCCTGGCAGCTGCAAATGGACCTCGTAAGTTGGTTGGTGTTTTATTATAAGCTTTCGCGCTGACATTTTAGACTACGGCCTAAACTATCCCATCCGCCATGGACAGGTCGACAACTGGGATCACATGGAACGATTTTGGGAGAATTCAATCTTCAAGTATTTACGATGTGAACCTGAGGATCATCATTTTCTTTTGGTACGTATCGGCTCTTCTATTATGAGGGAATTTCTAACAATTTCGACAGACCGAGCCCCCTCTTAATCCTCCCGAAAACAGAGAAAACACTGCCGAAATCATGTTTGAGTCTTTCAATTGTGCTGGTCTATACATTGCCGTTCAGGCTGTTCTAGCTCTGGCTGCCTCTTGGACTTCAAGTAAAGTGAGTGATAGATCCCTGACAGGCACTGTCATTGACTCTGGTGATGGTGTAACCCACGTTATTCCTGTGGCAGAAGGTTACGTCATTGGATCAGCAATCAAGAATATTCCTATTGCTGGTCGCGATATCACTTATTTCATCCAAAGTCTGCTTCGTGATCGTAATGAGCTTGACACTAGCTTGAAAACTGCTGAGAAGATCAAGGAGGAGTTTTGCTATGTTTCTCCTGATATTGTTCAAGAGTTCAATCGATTTGACAACGACCCTGACAGATTTAAGAAGTATATCGTTGACCAAGGCTTGGGCCGTAAGATCGAAGTAGACATTGCCTATGAGCGTTTTCTTGCTCCTGAGATCTTTTTCAATCCCGAAATTGCTAGTTCTGACTACCTTACGCCCCTCCCCAATGTCGTGGATTCTGTAGTCCAGGCTTCTCCCATGGATGTTCGAAGAGGTCTATACAAGAACATTGTTTTGTCAGGTGGCTCTACTATGTTTAGAGATTTTGGTCGTCGTCTGCAGCGAGATATTCGTGCTTTAGTTAAGACGCGTATTCATGCCTCTGAGGTTCTCAGTGGTGCTAAGAGTAGCGGTGTTGACGTTAACGTCATTTCTCACAAGAAACAACGCAATGCTGTTTGGTTTGGAGGATCACTGTTGGCTCAAACCGCCGAGTTCAAGAACTACTGCTACACCAAGGCTGATTATGATGAGCTTGGACCTGGTATCGTTCGTCAATTCTCTCTTTTCCAAGTGCCATGATCAAAATGTCTTCTAGTCTTATTGTAATCTTGTCATATTTCTTTATACATCAAAGATACCAAAGAATATCATTATTATATTTACAAAAGGTTAACGATTTGGCCATATTTAAGCATGTAGGCGAGTTTGTATTACAAGTTGGCTTTTAGGAGCAAAGCGCGAACCGCTTTAACTCGGTCGCCCTTGATGACTATCTGATTGGATGTAGGTTTGATCTTGATTTCTTCACTCTCGAGACCGAGAGCTGCTTTCAAATCTTGTTTCAGTAAGGGAAGCGAGCCTTCGATACGCCGAATGAGAGTCGTTCTGTGGCCATTCGCACGGACGACTGAATAAACTGGAAGTTGGTTGCCGCGAGTTCGGGTAAGGTTGTACCAACCGGACTTCGAAGGTGATGCCTTTTGAATCGTTAGATCTTCGATAGCAATAGAGTCTAATGATGGAAACAGTTCCACAGGAGGGGCCGGTTCCGGAATGTATGGAGGAGCAGAAGTAACGGGGGTAGTGGTGGTGTCTTGTGGTGATGCAGTAGGCTTTGTCGAGTAAAAGAGGCGAGCTGACACAGCTGAGCGTGCCAAAGGTCGGAAAGAAACTGATCTCAGCATGTTGTGGATATTTGGAGTTTGTGGGTTTTTGTTTTAATACGAAAGTCTTGGAAAGTGAAAGTTGCAAGCGTGCTGGGAAGGAAAAAAAGTGAAAATTCATTGGGATTTAGCAGTGCTGGTATGTTTGCAGGACTTAGATCTACGGGCTTGTGGGCCGAAGCTCGTAGATTTCCTTCCCACTTTGAAATACTCCACGATACTTTCGTTACTACTCAAAGTCTAGGCTAATCACAATTTTGTATTAATACAAGGCAATAAGAACAAATCATTAATCTAAGACGACTCTGCCCTTTTTTACTGTTAAGTTTGCCGTCATCATACTAATTTACAATGGTTTTGCCTTCGCCTTTCATTCCAGTTTCTGGTATTTCTGCTTCTGAAATTGTCAAGCTACTACACGATTCCATACTGACGGTGCCTACTGTTTCTGCTGGTAACGTTCCTCAACTCACGACAGATCTACTGATTTACTCACTTGGACTTAAACTGGTTGGCCGTTTAAGTGAACAGTACTTGTATCCTTTTGCGGGTCCTCGCGACGCCCCAGAAGGTGTTTCAACGTCAGGAATCAGCACCCCTGTTGAAGGTATGTATATTTACCTAATGTCTAATTCTTTATTATTGATTCTAACACTTTTCCAAAGTATTTTATGGAAATGGTATTACCGTTGTTCAGATCCGATCACCAACCCTCCCAGGTTTCCGCCGCAAATTTGTGACAGAAACTTTGATCCCTTTCATTACACAATTCAACTTTTCCGAAACCATTGTTCTAGCTTCTTCTAATGCTGCTCTAAGAGAATCGGTACAGTCACCTCGATTCATCCTGATGCACCCTCCACAAGGCAGTCTCTCCGAGCGTCTTTCAAACATCTCACTAGATGATACTCCTTTGGCTGAAGCACCACCCAGCTTGTCTCTTCTGCCAGAGTCGGGAATTGTATTAGATTTACTAGAAGAAATCTCGGTTCTTCCTGTGGGAAAAGTATGTGCACCGGTTTTGTTTGTGTACGAAGGCGACAATTTTGGTGATGCTCATGAATTTGCGGATCGAGTAGCTTCGGTACTGGGACTGGACGGCGAATCTATTAAATTAAAGCTTCCTACAAAAGGGCAGTGGCTTCAGCCTGTGTCATGGCAATGGGTGTATGGAAAGTCAATTCCAATAGGTCTCGAGGAAGGTTTATACTCTTAGCTATTATCTACGTACTGCATAGTCTATGTAGACCTCAATCGATGTCTGATTCCTGGCCACACTTCTGGTAACTATGTAGTCTACTTAATCGCGTAAACTCAATAAGTGGCTTTAATACTGTGGTCAAACAAAGTCTGGACTTTGTACTCACAATGCTTTTTAACAGACTATGATCGTATATATATGGTTAGAAGAACAGTATACAACAGTAAAAAAAAGTAGGCAAAATTTGCTTCAGCTAGAAACGGTTAATATACCTTTAGATATGGGATAGCTTAGGCAAGAAGAAACGAGTTTTCCAATAGAACTCTCACAGTTGCACTGAAATCCTAAAAACTAAATATTAATAAATTCTTGGTCTGAAAAATGGCTATTGCAATATAAGCTCTTTCATCTATCAACAGGGGATAACAACGGTCACAAAATAAGAAAGAGATTAAAACGGCCGAGGCCTTGTAATCTCGACAAAAGTTTAATCCCTATCTGAGCGAAGAGCATTAGACCTATATACCGGCAGTATATGGATGTTGTGGTATGTTTCTATACCCACCACCTACCAATGTAATATCAATGATCATTTACCGGTATACAGCAAATCAAAAAGGCCTGTGTTTCTTGTTCTCATTGCATAAATTAGAGCTCTACCAGACCAGCTAGCTCTCATGTGTGCAATCTCGGATCTGACCAGTTTACCTTACAGCAAGCTGAACAACTCACAAATCAATTCTGCATATATACCTGGTGTTCTGTTCAAAACGCAGCTTTAGTTAACCAATAAATAGAAAAAATCCGTCTGGAAGAAGATAAAAAATGAAGGTCCGTGATCCTCTAGTTGCCTGGCTCGGCTTCACTGTTAGAAACCCTTCTCCTGGACCAGTCCAGAAGAACCCTTTCTTTGAGCTCAAAATACATCCGAAGTCTAATCTAGACATCAGAGTACAGAACTTCGCACGCATCCCAGAGTACAATAACCTCGACGCCTCGGTTTTGAACAAAATTCTCACGTACTCTACGCGCATAGGAATTGGTACGCCTGCACAATTTCTGGACGTGATGGTAGACACAGGAACGTCCGATTTATGGGTTTCGGCTGCATCAGATATATCGTCAAATTACTTCAACATGACACAATCGTCAAGTGTTGTAGTGAACGACACAATTTTTGCAGTAAACAATATAAAAGACTCTGGCATAGGAACGTGGGTTACGGACAAAGTCAGCATAGGAGGAGCGTCAGTTTTAAACTTACCGTTCGGTACACTGAACACTTCATTTTCTGCATCAAATGCAAGTGAAGGAGTCCTGGGGCTGGGTCCCACGTTTCAAGAATCCTCTCTTACGTTGGAGTACCCAAATTTCCTTCGAAAACTCAAAGATCAGGGATTCATCAACAAGACAGCATTTTCAGTATTTTTAAATTCGCCATTTAAGGGTGCAGGAAGCCTGCTCTTTGGAGCCGTCGATAGTTCCAAGTACTCTGGTAACTTATATACAGTTCCCATGCCTGCATATCATGGACTGGAAGCAAATCTCACAAAAATCAAGGTCAACGGTGATGAAATTCTATGGTCACCGGCATTTCTCCCTCTAGACACAGGTACTGCCATTTGTTTTTTCCCTCCAGACGTTTTTATTGCAATATCAGCTCGCGTGAAAGACATGCACTACGTTGGCGGTGCCTTCTTTGCAGATAGTACGACTTTCAACCTGAACCAAGTCATCACTTTTGAATTCTCGGGCGCAAAAATACACGTCTTAATTAAAGATATCATGATCCAGACCAAGGATTTGTTTTTACCATCAGCTGGTATTCCCTTAAATTATGATCTTGTTCTTGGAATATTTCCAAACACTTCAAGTAGCGGCAGAAATATTCTTGGTCTTACGTTCCTTCGTTCGGCATATGTTGTGTACGACTTGGAGGCGTGGGAAATCTCGTTGGCACAGGCTAATATTCAACCTAGGCACAATATCACTAAGTCATTTTACAAGCCAATAATTTCATCCGTCCCTGGTGCACAGCCAGCTCCTCTGCTCAAAATCTAAAGGAGGGAATTATTTTTTTACTTCGAACAATATTCTTATGTTTTTCAGAGGATTCTAAATTTATAGAATTAAGAAATGTTCGCTGCATGGAAAAAAACCCTACCGTACGCAAATATTATGGTACGGCTGACATGGGTGTAGCTACGTGCAGGTTTCGCGTGCAAAGTATCGAATGCGGACTTTAATTTCTCGCAGAGTACTGAATTAGCCAGTAACAGTTGAGTAGCTGGACTGAATTATACGGACTAGCAGTTTATTCCACAGTTTACAAGTCAACGAGAAGTATATATATGCAAGTATAGTAGACCAAGTAGCTAAGGAATAGCTACTCATTGTAAGTTTTCATGAATACAATAACAATAACAGTAATAATCACCTGAAGCAAAAGTAAAGACAACCAAAGCATTGATCTCTTTTTATTTATCCAAGTGCCATAAAAAACAGTTAACTCCACACTTCAAAAATAACTTCATTTTTACTAGCCAGCACTGGACAATAAGCAACTCCCTAGAGATTGCATCACAATCAAGAAAGAGACTCTTTAGACTCTTTCTTTTTAGCAAGCAAAGTATCTCCAGCAATATAGGGCTCAGAATCAGCACCAAAAATCAAATGCGGCTTGTGTTCGGCCAAGTATAGCATGGTTTTTGCAAACTCCGAGTTGCACCACGCAAACCAACTTCGTGTATACGAGTGAGGAAGATCAACATTGACACTCTCATGCATGAGACCAAGATCTCCAGTAGATTTTTTAACAATTTCCAAAGATTTCGCAATCTCGGAATCCTTCGTACTAGTTCGCATAGCAACAATATGGCTCATAGGCCAGGCAAAGCGCGTGCCAATATGAGGCCCTCCAATGCCTTCAAAAAACTCACCCGATAAGTAGTAAGGGTTTCCATTCTTTGACAGAATCATTTTTCTCGTGTTGAGATAGATAGGATCATCCTTCTCAACAAATCCCATATCCGGAAGAGATAGTAATGATGGGGTATTAGCGTCGTCCATAATCGAGACACTGCCATAGCCATCTATCTCGTATGCAAATACTTTTCCAAAGACAGGATGGTTATATACGCCATGAGCATAAATTCCATTCTTGATATCCTCAGAAATAGTTTCTAATCGTGCAGCGATATTTTCTTTCCCATCTCTGGTTTTCAAGATTTCTGCAGTCTTTTTTAGTTCCACGGACATGAAGGCGTTTCCAGGAATGAAGAACTGAAAGATTGTAGCATCATCTGAAGGTCGGAACGCAGACCGAACTAGGGATGTGTTTCCGTTCACTGGGTTGCCAGTTCCCTGAAGGTTCAAAGTTTCCGTGCCTGTGTCTGACCGTCTCTTGAACACGTAGTAATTGTGTTCCTTGTGACCCTCTTCGTCGTAAGTAGGCACATTTTGCTCTGAAATAGTGCGGATGAGCCTAGTAAGCGCTTTATACCAAGAAGGGGTAAGGAAGCTTGAGTCTTTTGTTGCAGCATAGTAATCATTGGACAAGGCAAGAAACGAAGCCAAACTGTCAATTTCATACTTGCACTCGAAAACTGTTCGTAGGTTAACACGAGGATATACCACATCGTCCTCATTGTTCAGTTCAAAATCAATGCCACTTTGTGAGGGAGGATGGAACGCGTTACAGTAAGGGTGCGCAATTACAAAGTCAATTTGAGTGTTAATTGCACCTTGAAACAGTTGTCCAATTTTGGGGTCATGCTTAGCCAGAGAGAGATATGGAGAGATTTGTTTCTGAGAGTCTCTTAGCCACTCAGCATTAATGTCACCGGTAACGATAAATGTTTGGGGATGTGCCCCTGGGGTGTGCCATCGTATAGTGGTATCAAGTGTATTAGGGAAGCAATTCTCAAAGAGACGAGCCAGATCAGGGTCGACAATGCGAGTTTTCATGTCTTCAATTACTTGCTCAACCAAGTCGGAATGAAATGTTCGGCAGGATAAATCTGGGCGCTGATGGGGCAGTTCTAAAGGCCCTTCGCTGTATGGTGGGTGCCTAACTGCAGAATACGTGTCGTAGAGCGGGCACCCTCGTTCGTCAATGGGTACTAAAGGTCGCTTGCGGGGAAGTCGTTTGACGGGCATCAATGGCTGTGCTGGGGGCATTCCTTTAATGTAAGGTAAATTTTTGCTATCTTGGGCAGCTTGCTCTGCTGAAAGTTTATTTGCTTGCAATATGGCTTCGTACAAATCATTTTGTGTGGAGGGCACGATGGCGTTATTCCTGTTTCCAAAGATGTTGGTGAAGGTATAGAGAAAGATGATGATGGTGACGCCAAAGGCAATTTGTTTCCTAAAGGTTTTGGCTTTTCTCGAGACGAGCTTCCAAGTCACGTCATTGCGATTAGAAGAGGTAGTCGGAGCAGGCAGCATAATGAGCAAGAATAATCCTTAAAAATGCTTTCTTGTGTTGGCGCAAGTAGATTGAAGAAGGAAATAGTGAACTTGAAGTTGAAGTTGGATGGTGGAATGGAGAAGATTTGCCAAAATAATAGTCAGAGTCTGGGCGTTTGCAGTCGTTAGCTAGTACTATTTCGTTAATTTGTTAGCAACAGATGGTTAAAGCCACGTTATCAAGATGAATGTGAGAATATTATGAAAATAAATAGATTTCAAAGCTAGAATTCGCAATGAATTCAGATGGTTTTGAAGCTTAAATTAAGTCCTAAAAATCACGAATCCAGAGTCTAGTACTATAGATATGGTCCAACAGGCTACCTGCCTCAGACACACAAAAGTATGAATTTTGGTAAACCTTTACGCTGTTTTGCCTGAAAACGCAGTGGAATCCAGCTGAACTGCCATGGAATTGCCATGGAACTGCCCTAGAACCCCATATAAAACCTCAAAGGACCCCACTGGAGCACCTCAAAGCCCTAACACCTCGTTTGGCTCTTGAAACAAAGCTTTGGCCGTTGGAAATGTATCTGATTCATTCATCTGCTGCCGCTGTTTCTATGCGCCCAATGGAACAAAAAACACAACCACCATCTTTATATTATTTTGTTGCTCACAACCAATCCTTTTTCTTTCTTTTTAGATTTTTTTTTTCCGTCTATTTTTTTACCTTTAGTTTTTGACCTTTGACACTTTGACATTTGACGTTTGGAATATCTTCTTCTGACCAAAGCTCGTCGAATCAAGTTATTCTTATTCTCATTCAGTAGTAGCTTCAACTGGTTGTTGCGCTGCTGCTACGCATGTCTTCATATTCATTCCCAGGGAATGGGAACTACCCACCACCGAACCCAGCACCCGCACTCGACAGCAACTTCCTCTTTTCTTGCCTTGCGGAGAGGCTACAGAATGATATAAAAAACAGCTTCGGTACGCATCTGGTAGCAGAACTAGTGGAGAAAGAGGATGAGCTGTTAAAAGACATAAGCGCATACCTTGACTCCAGGATATCCGAATTTTCAACCTTTGCAACTAACCTGGTGCTCAAGGGAAGTCAGGAAGACCGAAACGAATCTTCGGCTAATAGCCATACTCAGGAGAGCTCTGGAGCAAAAGACAAGGGTTATAATAACAATCTGCTAAACGAGAGCTTTCAAGATGGATCGTATAAGCCCGACATAACCACTTTCTCTGGAGGAAATGACACACAAGTAACTTCTGGTGCTTCATCCCTCTCAGAGACATCTCTGTCCGCTGGGCTCCCCTTGAAATCTAGTCTGGCCAAACCGAAGAACAAAAAGAAGTTGGCACATTCCAAACTTTCCCCAGATTCACCAGATAGTGTCAAAGTTCAAAAAAAAGTCATGTTCTCTAATAACGACCAAATTACGATAGTCCCCTCGCTGGAAGACCTCGAGGAGAATTTTGACAGTCAAGATGACTCCGAAAGTTCAGAAGAGGGAACGTCTGCTGAGCCTTCAGGGTCTAATACTAGCGACATTGATCCACCGCCTTATACGTCGGCAAGCGAACCATTTGATAGCGATTTTGATGACGACTTCAATAGCACTGTCGCAGTTTCTCAACAACAATTTGTGTCTCCACTATATTCTGATTCTTCATACTCATCTGGTTTAGACTCGCTAGAGTGTTCCCCCGTGCAATCGGGCCTAATGGAGTCGCCGTTGTCCACTATACCTTTAACCTTGAATGAATCTCTTCCCTCTTCCCCTCCTACGTACGAAGAGAGACATCTTAATTCTAGCCCAATAAGTCATACTCCAGAGGAGTCAACCCCTACACCATCTGAGCCAACCTCATTTACACTTCCGGCCGCGGAAACCCAGGCTGATGAAGTTGAGACCAAAGATGATTCCTCTTCTGACGAATCAGATCGTGAAGTTTTTCAGGATGAGGATGAAATCGACGATGTCTTCCAATTCGATGAAACTCTTGGTGTCATGCAAGACAGTCCTGATCCCTTTGTTACAAAGGATGATCTCATTTCATTTCCTACCTCTCAGTCAACATTTCGCACCCAATTTTCCAACTCTCCCTCATTATACACAAACTACCAGGCTGCAGGCTCTCTCCCATCGAACCAATCTAGAACCAGCCAATCTCAGCTTCCTACTGTGGTAGGAAGTCTTCGTCCTCGCCCCATGACGAAATATAAATTGGATAGAGGCTCTGGTCACCGTAGACTGCCGCCGATTGCCGGAAGTGGCTCAAACAGTCTTGCGTCTTCACTGTCGTCTTCCACAGCAACAGTCACTCCCACGGATCGATTCTATTCTAATTCTGGCTTGCAAAATCAGCATATCAATGGAATCAGTACCCCTAGTAGTGCTCACTCCAGCAACAACTCTCACAATGTTTCCAACTTTGCTAGTAGTTTGCCAATTCAAATCAATGCCAGCAGTTGGGGCCACTTAGCCCGTCAATCTGTCAAGCCGATTACGTCAAAATCTCCGGCACTTGGAGAACAAAGTGTTTCTCGTTCTTTCCTAAACAATGATCAGATTGTGGAAGACCTTGAAAACTCAGACAATAACAAAATGCTCCTCTATAATGACCGTGACGGCTTTTCCGGGTCTCTTAATGGCTCAACCGGTCTCCAACCTGACGATCCCATTCTAGACGAAGATATCTCATTATATGCTTCACCTTCTTCGGCTGCTCAAATTATGAATTCTCTGGACCTACAACCTGATCAAATGAGCTTTTCTCAGCGGCTCATGTGGGAACGGAGGTCGAATCCCAGACACTGATCAACAAGGGCCACTAAATCGAAAAAGCCATTCCGTATTTCGGGCCTGAAAACATAAGGCAAGAAACCCACTCCATAAATGTTCTTTTTTGCTTTTTTTATTACTAGTCTAGTGCCTTTACTAGTTTAGTCTCATTCCCCGCGATTCACTCGACCTTGAGGAAGCTTCTATTTGGATGCTGTCTCAGATAGCAATCCTCTTAAAAGTAGCCGCTCGGTCACTTCTCTAATAGTTAGTTTTAACTCGATATTAATCTCACACACACTCTCTCTAAAATTTAATTTACTGTTTTGTCTTATTGTTATTTTTGCTATGAATGGTTCCAAAAAAAACAGCCAATGAAACCCACCTACTAGTGACCGGTTGCGTAGCTAAAAGGAATCATCAACATGCAAATTGATCAGACGTTAATAAAAAGCATAGTATTATAATACGACTAGATGACTATGAACAAAATTGACATTTTTAAATACAAAGGCCTAGTAAACGAAGAAACACAAGGCATAAAAAGAAAGCAAAATCAAGCAAATGCTGAAAGAGGAAAACCTACCAGAAAGAACACCATCCAATGTAATGCAAGCAAAGGTTCTCGACATTTGTAGCCTGTTGAATCAACTTATCAACCTGCGTGGGCACATCAAGATCCTTCACATTTTTAAAATCGTTACCCATAAGCTTTGAAGTAATTCTCTCCAAGACGATGCTAGCACGCTCATTTCGAACCGCCAGCGATTTTTGGTGCTCCAAGTTGTTCTCTAGCTCATCCGTGACGTTGTAACGGACGGATGAAGAGCTAGGACGACGCAAACCAACGTCTCCGTTCGTGAACCTATTTTCACCACCGTTCAAAAGTTCACTGTTCCCAATACCTCCTCCAAGAAGAGGATTGTTGGCCTGTGACGTAGACGAAGTGCCTTCTACTTCAGTTGGAATTTCAAACCCCCAGTTGATGAGTGGATCGTATGCAAAAGCTTCGAGTATAGCCATGAGGGATTCTTTATTTTCACGAAGTAGAGACATGACGTGCTCACAAGTTATGCGGAAGCTGCCCTCAATACCTGATACCTCCATGGCAAAGGTAAGCATTCTGGTAAGTCGAAACGGAACCTTTTCTGGGTACTTTCCACGTAAAATTGCGGCCTCAAAACAATCTCCAAAGTCAATATGAATAACTTTACCAGTATACCTGTCAAGCATGAGATTAGACGGATGACGATCGCCAAGTCCCAGAATATATCCAACCATAGACATAACTGCGAGCGACCTAGTGTACTGAGTGCGGCGGTCAAGCCATGCTTCAGAGGACCTACTCTTCAGCCAGAGAACTCTATAGAAATCCTGCCCCCTGGTATTGTCTAGCGCATAAGTGAACACCTCAATCTTTTGCAGATGCGACAAGCTATCATAATCAGGCGCCATCTGAAGCATCACACGGTGCTCGATATTTAACAAAAGTTTTCCTTCGCGATAATCTTTTATCAAAACATGGAAAGTATCCGAATGAGGAACCCAACCGAGAATACCTGATTTTGGCGATAGAGGAGTAGCTGAATACTGTTGAATGTTCAGGTGCCGTTTGAAGCATTCAGGATCATCAGCAAGAAGCGTATTGACCAGTCCAAAGAGCTGCATGACAAGGTTATCTTGTCGAATATCTTCATGTCCCTTGAGAACATACTGATAGTCTTTTCCGTCGCTGCCCTTGACTGTTACACGGCGGGGCCTCTGCTTTGAAGCAATCACTATGAAGTTTGGATCAAACTTAGCAATTTTGGTCACAGGCTTGCCAGGTACATATGTACCAGGAACTGCTAACTGAAGGTCTACTGCAGCCAAAAGTTTAGGAGACACATATTGCAACTCAAGAGCCTGTGCTTGAGGCAATTGCCGACTTATGCGCTTAAACACGCTGTAGTAGAGATCCCACGCTTGGTTCAGGTGTGCAACCTCGCCTGTCACCTTGTAGCTCTTAACCCAGCTATGAGCATCTTCAAGATCTCTGGCGTAAGCAGTCTGAAATGCTACCTCTCGCAAAGTTTCAGGGCCCTTTTGAAGCATGATATGCAGTGGCTCCAGAGTAGACAGCATTTTCTCTATATTGTGCTCACCAAAATAAAATCGAGAAGCATCTTCCAGTCCTTCATGCCACAATTCTTGCCAAAGAACAGCAGCTCTGATAAGTTCGAAACTCACAAGTTCCGCCTGATCTACCAAAACAGGGCTGTGAACGCGCATCTTATCAATAATATTTGAAGCTGCTTTTTGTCGAGAGATACTATCAGATTTTATAGCAACCGTTAGTGGGTAAACGAGCGCCTGTGGATGGTTTCGTCCAAGTTCTGCTAGCAACCCGTGAAGTGCTTTGCTGACAGTAGGATCAGGCTGATGGATACGAGAAATCAATTGAGGTACAACTTCAAGCCAAACCTCCAATCGGATCATTTGAAATCCTTCAGCTAAAGCCTTAGCAGGCTCTGGCAAGCCTCCGTAACCGAACCATAATGTAAGTAGGCGTAAGGTGTCCTGTAACGACTTTTCTTCTGAAAGGGCAATGGATTGGAAAAATCCTTTGATGGCAGGGACAACATGATGTTGGACTAATTTAGATGTAGAAATATCGACCGGCCCAATAGAAGCTGTACCAGTTTTGTTTGCTTCAGAACGAGAAATGAACTCAAAATTTGCAAGGGCCCAACTATGCCATGCCTTGTACCAAGTTAAATCAAAATGAGTCGCAAGAAGATATGATCCTAAAATGTGATTAGGATCTTCCGTTTTCCATGATTCTTGTAGGGCAATACGCCACTCTCCTTGTTTGAGAAAACATCTTGCAAGAAGTTTCGTATTTTCGATATCAACTTTTGTCGCATCATCCCTCTTGGAAGGCAAAGGCTGTGCGATAAGGTTGTCATCATCCTGAAGTCTCAATTCCTGAGTCATTCGCGAGGTAAACTCAATTAAATGGTCTAACGCCTCGTGCTGACTTCCCATAGCCCACATATACTTAAGCTGGGCATACACAACCTTAGGCTCAAAATCAACAGGCCCATTGGAAGGCCCATTCGCTTTGGGCTCAAGGAGTCTATTTAATGACTTTTCTGCCAACCCCAGTCTTCCTGACTTTCTGCAAAGGTTAGCGAATTTAATCCACATATCCATATCTTCCTTAGGTTTAATAACAAGGGCTCTGACTTTGAGCATTCTCTGCCAAATATCAACATTTCTTTGACATCCCTTAAGACGTTTCATCCAGGTCTTTCTCATAGTTAGTCGAGTATCGGAGTCTGTTGAAATGTTCTTGTAGGTGATGATTTCTTCCAATTCAGAAAGCATTTGTACTCGAACAACGACGTTATAAGCACGATTATAACTCTCACTTACTAACGCTGTAAGCTCAGTGGCAAGAAGATCCCGCGCCAATACAATCTGCCTTGATGCCTCTTCAAAGTTGTTCCGGTGTATGCAGAGAATTGCGTTAAAGAAAGATTTATCAGGAGATTCTTGGTTCATCACGGTAATGTAAGTATCCATTTTTTCCCATTGACCAAGACCCCATGAGGCAGCAGCAGCTAGTGGCGCAACTGCACGACGAATATCATGCGTTGAATTTGACCATCGCTCCTGTGCAAGCTTCGAAAGTTGTTCCCATTCTCCCAAAGCATGTAAGCACCTCATCTTACCCATAGTTACCTCCATTGAGTTTGGCTCCTCTAGCTCACGTCGGTTGTAAGCCTCCAAAGCATCATCCCAGCGTTGAAGTTTTTCGTACCATGTCTCTTTTAACTGCAAATCATGATGCTGCTGTGATATGGTCAATATTCCAATTGCAGAGTCTGATTGCTGTAATTGATTGTTTATTCCAATCAGAGCCTCTAAAATAGAAGTTTTGTTCTCCTGTAAAAACTCAAGCTCCTTATAGTGCAGCGCCTTGGCGTAAGCATGGCATTTTTGAGAGTATTGGGCCAATGTCCTTATGTCAATAGGCAGAGCTTTTTCATCGTGTTCCATGAACTCAGCCAAATTCAGAAGAGGCTGTAAAACCTCAGGAGGAATATTAGGTGAAGTGAGAGCAGTCTCAAGGGACCTGACCAAATCTTCCTTGTATTGGTCCTGTAAGGCTCCCCAACAGCTGTAGAAACCTGAGTTAAAAAGATCTTTAGCTAAGGGGGTATAAACACCAGCGATACTTGCACTTGCTCTGAGTGCATGAGAAGGAGATTCTTTCAGAAGTTCCAAACTCAGTCGACGAAGCCATTCCACCCAGTCATCACGGGTAGTGCGCTGAGATGTATCCCAGGCCATTTGCAACTGTTGTTGATTGACTCTGAGTTTCTTAGTAGCTATGTCCGCCGGAGAGGGATCTTCGCCAATTTTGAGTTTCTTGCGATAAGGGTTAAGATTTTGCGGCAAAGGTTCGGAATTCAAGAGTTTTGTAATGAGCTGCTCATAATTGGTAGCATGAATTCTGTTCCTGACCAAGACCGCGTTGATAACAGGAATAAATGTGGTAAATTCAGAGCCCATGGAAAAGCATAGAGCGCTCAATGTGTCCATAGCTGGTTTGCGCAGCTCTTCTAGACCAGAATTGAGAGTTCGTAGCAAAGGATGGATTATTCGGGAAGCCATGTCATTGAGATTAACAGTTCTGCATAGCTCTCCCAGTGTTTCAATTGCAGCTATCCTTAGTTGTATTGGAGTGTATTCAAATAAGTTGACAATGCTTGGAATAATAAGATGAACATACTCTTCGATGTTTGATTCAAAAAGAATAAATGAATTGAGCACTTTAATAGAGGGGTCTCTGCTGGATGACTTGTCATTTTGAATAACGCCAATAACGAGGGGAAGTAAACGAGGGATATATACCTTAAATTCACCATCTAAGGCCTGGGCAACTGAATCAATCAAAGATAAGATCACAGGCTGAAGACTTGGGACCAGAAAATACTCTTGTACAACTTCAAAAATGCTATCGAGATAAGGTCTGGTATGCTGTTTAACCACTATTACTAAACTTGACAGTTGACGAAAAATAAATTCTGCCATGACATGACTGCTAGAGCGAATAACAGCCAAAAGCCCTGGAACGATTTGGCTTAAGAATGGAACACATTTAAGGCCAAGGGATTTGAAAATGTGGAGAACAGCCTGGGCAATAGCATTATGATGATTGACGAGGGATGAATCTTTTAGTAGAGCCATTAGAGTGTTTATCACAACGGTAGGATAATACTCATCTGCTGCAGGGCTCATTCCTTGAATAAGTAGCAGAATATCAATGGGAGCAGAGTCATATTCAGCAGAGTCATCCTCTGTTTTTCGTTCAACTTCCCGATGCTTATAGGGGTCCAAGGCTCCCAGAATTCCCATTACCCTCACGGTTTCACGTTTCATACTAAGATTTTGATCAGAAGATTTCAAAATCGAAATTAGAATTCCTAAAAGCTGAGGATAATCAAGCAATGGGTCAATGACATATCCAGAACTACTAGAGAGCTGGCCTAGTGATTTTAAAGCAGTATCTCGCTTCACAGCAGAGCTCTGGTCTTGCAGAGTGTCAAGAATGAGATGCATTAACACAGGAAGAAAAGGCGTCATTTCTTCTCCACCAACTTTGGATAGCTCGCCAATAGAAGCTATGATGCTAGCAGAAACAGTAGGGTTAGGGTCCCGCGCGAGAGGAATCAAAGTATCAAGGATTGGTTTAATATAGGGTTTCACCAAATTGTTCGTCGTGCTAATGAGCAAAGCAAGTAATTTGGAGCTTTCCTCTTTATTTCGCGGGTTAGATGCAAATTCCAACTCGGTCAATAATTGTATGAGGGTTTTTCTAAGAGAGGGAACGACGTAGGCAGGATTAATATTCGTGAGTCGGCCAATAATTGTGATCGCCTTCTGTCTCACAGCAAATACTTCATCATTGAGAGCCATAAAAAGCATCCTCACATTTTCTGCTTGGGAAAGATGAGGGTCTAACCTTGGATCGAATGAATTGAGAATCTCAAGACGAATCTGTGCAACAGGGTCACTGACAGCAACAATAAGTAATTTCTCAATCACCTGAGAGACTGTCCGAAGTGAGTTTGCACTCACTTGAAAACAGATGGGGTCTTTCAAATAGAGGTTACAGGATGTCAAAGCAGCCGCTTTTCGAACTTTAGGATTCGCGTGGTCAATGTAAAGAATTGAGCAGGTTTTAACGAATTCACTTAAGGATTGGCCTCTGAAATCAAAGGAGCCAAGAATGTTCAATGCTAGCACAATCAGTTCTTCCTCGGTCAGATCAGAAGAGAGCCCCTCACGGGTAATCATAGAATCCCTGTATTCTTTTGCCGCAGATGCACTAACATGTTGAGAGGAATTGGGAGACCCAGGTGGTTGAAAGGGTTCTCCACTCAGCGTGAGGCTAATAACATCCAACAGCCGATCTCTGATAGGTAATTGGAGTGGTGGAATGCTAGTGACTAATTGTGTGAGACAGCCGTGAAGCTTTTCGCTGAGACCACAAGAAAATATAAGGTCCAAGATTTCTTTGGTTAGGTGCTTGGAAAGGGCTTGACCCACTGCAATTGCAAGCATTCCAATGCATTCAAAAATCGCACCTTCTTGGTCCTTTCTATATCGACTGCAAAAATGTCAGAATATCGCAACACAACTCAATTGTTAATACTTACCCCCCTCTTGTTCTCAAACTATCCTTGGCGTCATTAAAGATAGGATCAAGATAGAAAGCTATGTGCATGCGAACTGACACAGCTATTTGACCAATTGATAGAAACACTAATGCTCGTTCTCGCTCCTTCTTGAATTGAGCAATCAAATGTGTCATGCTGTCGGATAAATATTTTTTCGTAAATTCGATGGGATTGTATTTTGCAAGATCTGGAATAATGGTCAACACTGCTCTTTTTACCAAGACGTCTTTGAAGTCTTTGTACCGCAAAATCTGTTCACATACTTCGCTGTATCGTGATTGCATAAACATTCCAGCGTGTCTAAGAAGTTCTCGATACGCTAAAAGACTTCCGTGGATTGCATCCGTAGTTCCAATTCTAAATCCGGCCTGAGCCTCTTCTAGTAATTTAGTATAGCAGGCCTGGCGAGCATTACTTTCTCTGTCAATCATGATTTTCAAGCACGCGCTCAAAGCTTCAGCGGTGTCTATCCTGATAATAACTTTCGGATCCCGTAAGCCTATCCAGATAACATCCATGATCTGTGTAATGTATGAGTATAAAAGAGTGGGGCTTCTTGTCGCCAAAGCCCTGATCATTAAAATCGCAGAGTGCCGTCGAGATTCTTGTCGGTCTGACTGTAGCCATTCAAGAGCACGGGTAATCTCGAATTCAACAATTTCTAGTGCTAACCCGTCATACGCCGCAAGTTTGCCCATTGTATTTACGGCGGCTCGTAAAACTTCGATATCGTTTGTGGGAATTACTGATCGCAGATAGTTGGAAAATCTGGTCACCTTAGTCGACATTTCGTCAGCCTGGTATACATCAAGCAGTTTGTCAATTGCCATGATACCACCTAGTCTGGCATACACATCTTGGCTCCTTAGGAACTCAAAGATTCTTTTATTAATGTCATTATTCGGTCGAGGTGCGTTGTCTTCCTGGTCATCAGCTCCAAGAGACTGGAAGTAGTTCTGCAATTCTTTTCCGTATCTCTCTCTATCCTCGGGGGATCTGATTTAACGTTAGTATATGGCAGCTCAACACACTTTTTACAACTTACTTTGAGCGAAGCCCATTGAAGATGCTACCCAGCACGACATTCTCAGATTTGAGAGGAGCCGACATTGCGCAGTGCTATAGAATACGCGATTGGCATACGGGTTTGATGAAAAGTGGTTTTTTCAAATAGCGAGAGTAGAGGTGATAATACGATAGAGTCTAAACTTAGGAGGATTAGTGGTGAGAAAGTCTGACGGAGGAATCAGTGTCACCTTTAAAAGAACGGTCGAAACCAAAAGCACAGGGTTCCTATAGCGGTCTAGACGTGAATCCCAATAGAATAGCTTGCCAATTCTCAAAATAATATGAAGGAAATGTAGCGCAAATGTAGCACAAATGCTGGTTTTATTAATTGGTATACTAGATTATCTGAAGGTTGGAGGAGATTCTGATGAATAGGCATCATCTGGTTAAAAATTTGGGTAAGGGTTTAATAAATTTCAAACCCTCAGATCATTGTCCAAATTTATGTATTTATGAATCTGAGCGCATAGATGAGATCGCAGTTCCAGACCTCTTGTTGATATAGTTGCAGATGTCGAAATTACTGAATGAAATTTTGCAGAGTAGAACGAAGGAAACCCGGTCAAGAACGTCGGCCAAGTTTTTACTCTCTGAAGCCAGTGCTGCTCTCAAGTATATTCACCAAACTGGAGTTGAGGACAATCCAATTCAACGCGTTGCCTTCAACCCGGTAGAGCGTGCAGTTTACAGTAATATTCTTGGAGATTTACCTCAGCAAAAGCACAGAGCCGCTTCCAGAAGGCGGAATCTCAACTGGGGAAAGTATATTCAGAACCACGACTCGCCAGATTTAATACCAAATCTATCGAAAACACACAAAAGTCTTTTAGTGCCTGAAGATGTCATTCATGTGCCATATCCGCATATGTCACTAGATCATGTTAAAATGAAGGCAGTAGCCGAACTCATCCAGTCGACTGGCTTTTTCGTTATTGCCACAGTAGGAGAAGGGCTCGAAGAATCATTCCGAAAGAATATTGTGGAAAACCATATACAGGACTGCCAGAAATTCAACGTGAAAGCCTTGGCAATCAAGCCCATACTTTTCCGTGCCTGTCTCTGGAACCTCTCTGTGAATGATCAGAGCCTTGATGAGTTTTGGACCAAAGGGTTTCTGGACTCACATCGGGATGCTCTTGGGGACAAGCTTTTGACAAAACATAATGTTGAGCGAGAAAACGGCCGAGGCACATTGATCGCTTATTTCTTCGAGTTTAATAATGACTCGCACTCTGTTCTAGAAGAGGTTTTTGAGTCGTACCACGAAGTATGCCTGTTCCTGGGAGGTCGGATTAGTCCTGAAGTTGTCGGAGGCTCCAAGCATCTCAAAGAGACTCTAAGCAATATCAATACTCCTTGGGTTCTTACTGGTGATGAAAATACCAAGAGTTTAGCGAAGGTGCTACAAGGACTGGCATCCTTGGGCCTGGTAGATAGCTCTAAAGCTCCCAAAGGAGCCATCTATGTTTTATAATAGCATTTGTTTCCTGTTGTCAGGGAATTTTAACGAATCTCACGACGATATCTATTTTTTTCTTTTCCTGTATCTTTCATGACCATTTCAAATAATCAATGAGTTCAAGTATAACAGTGTTTGGTCATATTCGGTGTTGTGCTTATCCGACACGCGAATTAGCTCCCAATAATTCGCAGATAAATTTCGTACTTCCAAGACGTTTTTCCCCGGTTGCGCGATCCAATAAACTTGTATGCTTCTAAGCCTACTTTTTAATTCTCAGCAGCTGCACTAGAACTAATCGTCAACACGAAACAATCATGCCAACTGCGGGATTTGTCAAACATGTGAGTAAGGTATCTAGTAGATAATTGTAGTATCACTAACCCTCGAATAGGTGTGGTCCAACTTCTTGAAGAATAGCGGACTAGAACCGACTTTGCTCAGCAAGGTACATAACTCAATCTCTATTCAAGACCGACTCTTTACTCACATAACCAGCTTACTGTCGTTAGTGCCCATCCAGGCAAAGTTCAGCTTAGACTGCCTATTGAGCAAAAGCACACTGTATGTACACTAGCTTTCCGATTGAAGTACTGCACAATTAACTCAATCTAACATGAATCAGAATCGACTGCAAATCCTTCATGGTGGTACTATAGCATCTATGGGTAGGATAAATATAGGGCACTCAATGCTGGACTGGTGCTAACTTCAATATGCAAAAGTTGACCTTGGAGGATCTTTGGCCGTTGCGTCTCGCGGTTTGTTCAGCACTGGAGTCAGTACAGATCTTTCAGTTACTTACCTTAACTCTGGAGGAAAAGTTGGTAAGTGTCGGTATTTATCAACCCCATTTCAGCCATTTACTAATCTGGCTGCCCAGGTGATGAAATTTTGATAGTAGGTGATATCTGTTCAGTTTGATTCTCATACTAATAGCTGCATGCCAGAATTGCAAATTAGATCGTATGGGAAGGACCTTAGCCTTTACCTCGATTGAATTCTACGACACCAAGTATAATCGCATGTTTGCGCGAGGATCCCATACGAAATACATTGCCAACGCTCTCAAGGATGTAAGTGAATTGTAGATTGCTCTTCTCCAACCACTAACCGATATGCCAGCCGTTGAATGAAGTGGACAAACACAAGCCTTGATTTAGACCATGGCAGACTACTTTTTATATATGATTTGTATACAGTAATTCTTTAGTTAGAGAGCTCGACGGCTGCTTTAGCTTGATGAATTGTTTTAAGACTTACACTTTAAGACTTGAGTACATTATCCCAATTAGGCATTACCCTGACTATTCCCAATGCCTAGGCCTAGCTGCGCGCGCAAAGCCGGCGTCCATACATTTTCATTTTGCCCCTTTAATTTCATTATTTTGTTGTGAGGGCTTAAGTTCAGAGTGAAAAAGAGTAAATGGGGCTACCTATTTCGTCCTTCAGCTTTAGAAAACTTCCTTCTAATAATTCGCTTGACGCCCTGTCGCTTCCAAAGTCTCTTCCTTCTTCCTCTTTTTCAACTTCCCTCGTTTCGTACTATCACATTTTGACTTCGACGCGACCCTTCCGATTACAGCGTCAAGCTCAAGGCAATTGTCAAATATCTTGCTAGACGCAACTATCCACTCCTCTTAAAAAATATTTGTTGACTGTCAATTATAATCAAGATTTCGTCTAAGAACAAGATTTTGTTGCCGACTTCAGATAGCTCTACTCCAACTACAAACGCTCCTTTAAGAGTCAACTCTGAAAACGACAGTTCTAATCAATCAAATCGCATTGAATTTGACTTTTCAACGTCAAAGCCATTGGACGTCAAAGATTATATTATTCCACTGGAAACATTAAAACCCCACACTCCTTTAACAGTGGCAGCAAGCGAGTTAAATTCACTGCAGCCTACTAGCTCTTCTTTCATACCTCATCCCGCAATAGCTGAATCTATTCCCGACATCTTGTACGCTTTCGAGGACAAAAGTAGTTCTGCTATACCCATTACCAACGATATACATTTAAATATTGCAATCCCGCGAGACGAGAACGAGCAATCTGAGCAACAAGCAAACCAGTCCTCAGAAATCTGCAACGTTCCTTACCAACAGCTTGCCCCCGACATAAAGTCTTCCAAAAACGCGAGCCTAAGTAGCCCCAGTTCTTCAGCCTCCCTCCAAACCCCTCCTCCCCCTTACTCTCCTCCAGTCTTGAACGTCTACAGTATGTCAATGCACCAATCTCAGCAAAACGCAGGAGCCTCTATCATTACCCAGGTTTCTGCGGAACCACACAGTGGTTTTTTGGATCCTGGCTTGGGACAAGGTTTAGACATGGGCGGCAATATCAAGTTAGATCTCCGAGGTACTATCATTGAGCTTACCAGGCCCGAATTGTCCCAGCTACCAGAAAGTATCCTTTTAGGGATTTCAAACGGACTATGTACGGACAACATGGGTAACACCATTTTTTCCCCAAATGAAGCTGAAGTTGCGACCGTAAATTTCTCACCTGATTGTCTTCAATATACACTAGATGTGTTTCGTGAAGCATCGAAGGAAGTGTTACCGCAAAGCCCGACGTCTTCTACGGAGCCCTTTGCTACTTCTAGTCCTACGGAAAGCGTTACCGGTGAGCCAGCTATCTCCGAGTTGTTACGAACAAAACCAGCAATCATAGTGTTGCGAGAAGATCTGGATTATTACTGTTTACCTCCCACAAACAATATCACACCTACAGAAATGGTTGCTTTAAAAAAAGAATGTGGTAAAGGATTGGTTGAGCATAACAAGATTTTTACTGGGTTACAAAGAGGTGAACACTCTGGCTCTGCTGAACAACATCTGATTGATATGCTGTGTTCTAGTGGCTTTTCTACTGACGAGCGTTGGGGATTCCGATCCCTAGAACCTAATAAAACGGTAATCAGCAGCTTAGCTTTGGTAAGGCTGAAACCAGTCGACGACGAGAGTGCTACCGACCCAGCACAAAATCCTGATTATTCACCGGAAGCCCAGAAAGGAGATGATGTTTTTACTGCCTTGTCTCCTATTTCCACCGAAGTAACTACAACCTCTGCGCCTGAGACCAATGATGACATTGGATTTTCCAGTCCTCATGATCAATATGCCTTGGATGATGGTTCCACAGTAGAACATCAGTCTGTGGAAGCTCCCAAAACGCATTTGGACGAGGAAACCATGTCCCAAGTTACCGCTACTGTGTCGGCCTCCGAAACTGCATCAACTTCGTATGAAGAGCAACCTCAGAAACCAGATACTGATGCGCTAAATGAAGGTATTTCTGGTGATATTACTCAGCAATACGCAGAGTCAGACATTTCAAGGTCTCACAAGCTACTTTTGTTCTGGCGCAAACCTGCCAGAAAATGTTGGTGGGACTCTGTGATCTTGAACGACATTCCAAATGTTGCAGGGCCTGTAAAGGTTCATATTAGAAGTGTCTGGACATTAGAGCTATCAGTCATTGAGCAATAGCATGACTTTGAGAAGAAAAAAGCCTTTTGTAATCGACTTCTAACATTACCTGTATGCTTTTCGTTTTTTTTTACGCTGCACCTTTTTTTCTTTAATTCTTTCTTATTTTCACTCCCTGCATTTTTTTTTATTTCCCTTTTGACTCTTCTGTCTTTCACGATTGACTTAGTACCTACCCTTCACATGTATTATTATCCTTTATAATTTTTAATCCTATTCCTTTTCATTAAAAAATCATGCCTATTTACGCTAGACTACCCCAGCATACTTGAGGCCTGAATGATCTTTTATCACATGTGTGCGGCGATTTTGGTCTTGTGTAGTCTACTCGAAATAATATGGGATCATTTTTTTAAGCAATGCTGGCCCTGGTTTACCTAAAGGTTTTGAATTAGCCTAGTTGCAGGTCCAAATTTTCAGTGGATGGAGAGGGGGTCTGCGGGATATCCAGCGAACCCAACGTTGATAGTCGAATGCTAACGATCCAAGGGTCATCAAGAAGATCTACTGCAGCAGGGCGATCCTTTGGATCTCTTTGCAATGTACGCATCAGGAACGCTTGCCCTGCTTCACTCATTTGGTCCGGTGATGGTAGCTGTGGTAAATGCCCAGCTGCAATGTGATACATGATAGCCCATTCGTTGTCAAGGTTGGCCCAAGGTCTTCGGCCAGTGGCCATCTCAAGCGCACAGCATCCCATAGACCAAATATCAATCGAACTCTGTTGGCCTTGATTTGTCCCAGTGATGACTTCTGGTGACATGTACATGGGTGTACCAATCATTGAATTGAGCTTGGCCCCGCCATCTCCTCCAATGCTTACAATACCAACATTACTATTTCCACGGGTTGGGCGTGTTCGGCCTTGCTTTGCAATTACTTTAGCGGCTCCAAAATCAACAAACTTGATGACTCCAAGATGATCCAACAAAATGTTTTCAGGTTTCACGTCCCTATGTACAACGCCCATGTGATGAAGATAAGCAAGGCCTTCCAACATTTGCATGGTATATACTTGAATGACTTTTTCATCTTCAATACGGCCATACGCAATGAGTTGGGCCAGAGAGCCTCCTTGACAGTACTCCATAAAAATCAACACTCTGTCGCGATGAACTTCCACACCGTAGTAATGGACAATATTAGGGTGCTTAAGCATTTCTAAAACAGTCATTTCGTCTCGAATCGCTTTGATGACTTGCTTCATAGATTGGGAATCCTGCATTTTTATTTCTTTAACAGCCATTACTGAGCCTGTGTCCATATTCACTGCAGCGTAAACGGTACCGAAGGAGCCACTTCCAATGAAACGACCCTGTTGCCAACGGATAGTCATTTTTGAAAAATTGGAAGCGAGATATGTGAGCAATTCTGCATTTGCATCTGTTTCGTCTAGCACCTTTCCTAATTTCTGGCTTGATCGCAACTGTTCTTCCAACAATTCCAACTTCTTAGCCGCATCTTCGTGAAATTCCTTGATAAGCTCGACATCGTCTTTAACAGTTCGCTGTTTGTTCAATTCTTTTTCAAGTGTTATTCGTTGTCGCCTTTCTGCTGTCGAGCGAGCACCCATGATGTCAAAGTGAGAAATTAATAAAGTCATGCATCCCGCAACTTTGAGACGTAACTTTGTAAATTGTTCATCGGAAAGGGCAACAATATTGACACCGCGAGTCATAATCATGGTAAATTCTATGGCGACAACAGTCCAGCGGAAGGTCTTGATATCGGTAGGGACGCAGTCATCACAAATGAAACTGAGCCACTCAATGCAAAGATTGATGAGGTTGATCGCAAGATGCCCTTTTCGAGATTCGTCCATAACATTGATACCACGTTGGCCAAACTCTCTTGCAAAAGTAAAAAGATTATGCACAATTTCTTGGTAGCCTGTAAATGTCTTGCGGAACTTGCAAATATCTTCAATAACAGACATGGAAATTTTGTAGAGCAGCTTTCTCATTCTCGCAAGTTCGTGATTAACTTTCGGCAATTGTGAAATTGACTTCACAGCAACCTCAAAAAAATCCATACTGCCACTGTAAGACGCCAATCTTCCGCGTGCCTTTTTCAAATCTTCAGTTCCACCCTCGCAAATAAGGCGCATTCGGCCAGGCTTCACATCCATATCAACGTAGTCAATATCCAGATTGACAATAGGACCCTCCCATACTAGTGGTTCTTGGATGCAAAACACAAGCAAATAGGGTACATCAGATTTCGGATTCCCGGGAGGCCTACTAGAGTACCCATTCATTAAATCCCGTATTTTGTTAGGATTATACAGCAGGGAAGGATCGGCCACTGTATATATTCCATCTTTTTCTAGAACTCCAGTGTACACTAAAAAGTGCTGGGAGAGCTTTAGCGAATTCATAAAAAGCTTAAGCCGTGATGTTTGAATAGAGAACTCGATAGCATTTTCATAGGTGGTGGATAAAACTCTAGCTCAATGTTAGACAGTAGGTAGACAATTTAGACGGCTTACCTGTAGTAGTTTAACAGCTGACGCTGTGCTTTCCGAATTTTTTCCGTTGTTTGCGTATACCATCGCTCAATTTCAATTTTGTTGAATACAGTCGGTCCCCGGGTCTGGTGCTTCCAATAAGAAAGAAGACGAGAGTTCATTTTCATAACAAGCGAGCTTAATAGGTTAGAGGAAAAGTTTCAGTCATAATAAAAATGCATACATACCATGATTGTATCGCAACAACCGTTTCACCGCCTTTGACAAAACGCCCAACTTGCTCTAGGAATCGGTATTGATCCAGGAAATTATCAATTTCATTGAACCCCCTATGGGCTTGAGCAAATGAATTGTCAGTGAACTTGCTTGAAGAAAGTTCAAAGAAGAAAACAACACAGTCCAAAACAGTTTTATCGAACAAGCTGTCAGGAGTATATGTGATCCAATCAATATCAGAGACAGGGCGAGTGTACTCGAGGTTACGCTCCTTTACAAGTAATGCTGTATTCATGTAGAGAGATAGGTCCTCAATAATTTGATCTACAAGCATTGTAGTAGGATTTGTCATTCTCTTGGCGTAGACCAGACGAAGACTGACGATTTCTTGAATCAACTTGATAGGAAATTTCATGAGCTTCTCAAGACCCTCAACGTAAACTGGGAGTCCAATGAGTTTGCCTTCTTCTTGAAAGTTCAAATGGCTCTCCCGAGCTCTTTCAATGACAGGCCCGATGTTTGACTTGATTTTTTCGTCTAGAACCTTCATCAAGTCTTCTTGTTTCAAAACGCGTTCAACCAACGAAGAAGTCCCTTCAGTCATTGTATTTCTCATCCCGATATCTGGGGGGAGAGTTGGATCTGCTGCTTCGTTGCCAGTCCATAGCTGAAGGAGTTTTATTTCTCTGATAATCCACTCTGTTATTGTGCTCCATGTTGTGAGAGCATGTATGTGACGCTGAAAAGATGGATCTCGGTAGAGAGGACTTGCTGATTTGATTTTTTTGATGCATTGCCACAACTGCTCGCAGTGTTCAAGCTTCAGCAAAGTGGTGTTAACTTCTTTGAGTGTCTGGTCCAAATTTGAAGGGTCCGACACCCGGAACTGCATTATTTCTAGTAGAGATGCTTCAACATTTGCCCGAGAATCCTCAATGCTTCTTTTCTGTGCTTCAAATGGGCGAGCGCACATTCTGGCTCGTATCTCAAGCCATAAATCATCCTCTTTCATTGCAACATCAGTTGTCGTTTTGAGTCTTCTTTTTTCTGATTGTACCACTTCACCTGTGAGAACTGATGCGAGCATAGCCTGCCATTCTAGGCGCTCCGGCAAACTTTCGTCGTTTTCCATTTCTTCGTGGTTGTAAGAAGCCTCTAAAAAGGGATAAGAAGTAACGTTGTCTGTATATTCATCGTCAAAGCTGGTTCCCACACCTCCTAATCCCATGGCTTCCCTCGGGAGCAAATCCGAGTCGTCGTCTGAGTCTGAATCTACATCTGAATGCGCAATAGCACTTCCCAACGTCCGCGAATAATGATCCCCACGAGTGTCGTTTTGTATTTTTTTGAGGTAGGCCTTTTCTTGAGAATAGTATCGATAGCCTGAACCACTTTGAGAACCGATACTGGTCGAGGAATTATTAGCACTACTCCTTGGTAGTGCCTTGGGATTGTTGGCTGTATGACCACTAGTACTGCCTGATGGAGTATTCTTCGGACTATGACTGATCGTTTCTCGACGCTTGCTGGCTGGTGAATGGGTAGAGCCGAATGAAGAAGGAGGTGACATTGTTACGAGATTGAGTTGCGATTTCGACTTGTCGCGATTTGAAATATTTCGAGGAGTGTAAGTAGAAGCAGAAGAATGTGATCGAGCTGCCGAAGATGGTCGAATTGGGGATGAACCAATGTTAGTATCCGAGCTGACTTCTGGAATGTAATTAGACTGAGGAAATAATCGCGGAGATTGTGAAAGCCGAGATGGTTTGCCCTGCTTAGATTGATGTGCGCCAGAGTTTTCGTGCCCTCGCAGAGTTTTTATGGGCGAATCGTAACTGTGGGTCGAAAATAATCCCGGTCGCTCTGAATGCCCAGAACTTTGAGAAGTCTGATTTGTGAATGATGAAGATCTCAAATGCTTTTTACTGGATTTTCGTAGGAGTCCTCGTCTGGCTGCACCTAAATGTGAAGCAGCATTAAGCGAAAAACCTACAAGCTGCTGCTTCCTGCTTGTTTCTTCGGTTTCCTCGATTTCCTCAGGAGACACTTCGCTGTTATCCAATGAGGCAAAAGCTCGACTTAATCCAGAGGAGGAATATCCTCCTAGGTCTTCATTGTTTGAGCTACCACTCATTGTATGTTGGCCTAATCAACTTGCGAATTGCTAACCCGTGAGTCGAAAAAGGTTTCAACAGAGTGTCGACGTCTGAAAGTTGAAGACCTGTGAAAAAATGGTTGAAGTTAGAAAGTAAATTGATGGGCGGTGAAGGTGAAGGTGAAGGCGGGAAAGGCAACATAAGCAAATAATAGTAAAGCCCGTGCAGCCCTACCAAAAACTCATAATTAGTACCTGGATCTTTCATTCCTCTTGACTAAAACCCTTTTTTTACCATACAAAACATTGGTGGGTCTCCACTAACTTTCTAGCACCCGTGTTTACGTAATACGACTATGTTTTATTACCTAATAATTCTTGTAATTGTTCGGAAATACCGATTACGGTACAGTTGCATTTAAACTGAAAACATTATTTTGTATATGGTCATGATATTTGGATTAAATCTATTCTAGCTAGGTGATATTTTTATTTATAGGGTTCCCCTAGAAGAGAACTAGACAAAAGCTTGCAGAGCACTAACGAGTTTTGTACTCATTTCATCCCATTCATCTTCAGGATCACTAAGAATTGTAATGGCACCCCCGGCTCCGATACGCCAAATATCGCCCTCAGCCGAGCCTTGTTCTCCTTCATACTTGAAGGCAGATCGAATAACAACGCTCCAATCACCCTCATCAAACACGCTCCAATAACCGCTCACACCTGAATAAATGCCACGCGGAGCATGATCTTCGAGGCCGTGTAGAATTTCGACGGACCTGATTTTTGGTGCTCCAGTCATAGATCCAGGAGGAAGGGAATGTATCAGTACATCAAATCCACTATATTGGGTGCTGGGATCCTCTCTCACTTCAATATCACCTCGTATGACAGACACTAACTGATACACAGTTTCGTACTCCTCGACACCCATGAGCAATTCTAATCGAACGTTTTCAAGCAAAGTATTCAGGTCATGCCTAATCAAGTCTACAATCATGAGATTCTCAGCTTTTTCCTTTGGCGAATTCAGGATCAGTGACGCTGACTCCCTGGTTACAGTGGGACCTTTGCGTACCGTACCTTTGATGGGTCGAAATTCACACACACCTTCACGATTCCAAGACATGAACCGCTCAGGTGATGACCCAACCAGTGCAGCACCCTGGAAATCCATCATGCAAGAGTAAGGAGCAGGGTTACGTTTGAAGAGGATTTTGTATAAATCCCATGGCGATATGTGGTTTCTTGGTCCAGGCAGTGTGATCTTGGTTTGTGCAGTGAGACAAAGCTCGTATGAGTTTCCTGCACGCAGCTCTTCCTGTGCTTTGAGGATCTGTGCGATATAATCAGCCTTATCTGGCAGCTCTACCTTTGGATCCTTACCTTCAGCAAAATAATGGCTGCAAGATGTAGGAATTTCAAGATTGTCATTCGAAAGTATAACAGAATTGACAACTTTCATGAGATCCGAAAACCATGAACTCCCTTTACTGTCGACTAGAGACACCAAGTAAGCAGTGTTATTTTTGGAGTCGAGAATAATCATACGCTCAATGTCAACAAGATTGACGTCTGGGTATGGGGTCTTCCCGTCAGCAACAATCGGTTTCAAAAACGATGACGGGTTTTTTCGTTGAGCAACCTCATAACTAATGTAGCCAACGAGGCCGCCACAAAAGTTAGAACCGATAGAATTTTCTACATTTTTGAATGCCGCAATTTTGGGAGCCATATATTGAGACAGAAAGCCCCAAATTCCCGTGTCATCTAGTGTAATTCCTTGGTCAGGTTGCGAGGAAGAGTACTTCTGAACAAAAACGCGGTCAGTTTTATGCCCTGTGTAATAAGTGATACAGTTGGTATCTGAATCTATCAGTCCAATAATTGACCATCTGCCTGGATGGGCAGCGGAGTTCAGTAGGGTGAATTTATGTCCCGCTTTCTCTAACTTATCACAAATCTGCACAGCAAGGATAGAGGTGGAGGTTTTATAATCAACGCGTTCAAAGTTAATCGTGGCACGCTCAGGAGAAGAAATATAATTGCGAGGTAGTGGGTCGGGTTTTATGCTGTGTAATTGCAAGAGCTCTTGGTACGCTTTAGGATCGGGCTTTTGAACCCGGTTGTGTTCAAACAGCCATTTACTTGCCAATTCCCAAAAGTTCTTCAAAACGGTATCACCGTGTTGAGAGCATATTGATTCTGGGTGATACTGAACTCCCCAATATGGAAGGCTGCGATGCTTTCCAGCCATTAATACGTCAATGGAATGACCCTCGACATCCGTGTCAGTCGTGGATGCAAGCACGACAATACTGTCTTTCCCAGAAATAGGTGAAGGATCTACAGTTGCATGAAGCGAATGATATCTTACACTTTCAAAGGGTTCTGACAAACCTGTAAAAATGTCATTCCCCGTATGGGTAATTAGCTCTACTTGCCCATGCTTGGGTTCTGGTAGCCGGGTGACTTTGCCTCCAAACGCCAAAACTAAACTTTGAAATCCCAGGCAAACACCGAATATTGGCAAGACTTTCTCCTCGGGCAGATTCCATAAATCAGGAAGTACACCAACATCCGCAGGATTATTGGGAGACCCAGGGCCGGGTCCAATAACTACAGCGTCAAATAAAGGTAAATAGCGGTCAATGAGAACCTCTGGCGCAACTGAGTCACTGTGGATGGTCACTACTTCAGCTCCTATAACATTTCGAATCAGAGTGGACAAATTTAACGTGAAAGAGTCGTATGAATCTATTAAAAGGATCCTGTTGGTAATCGTCATGTCGGTCGTTGTCACTCGAGAAAAGAGAGTGAAGAAAAAAATAAAACAAGATCCATGTAAAAGAATTGAAATTTAGAGCTCGAGTTTGAGATGGATTATGTAATAATTTTCTAACGTTTGCTTCTGGAAAAAGTCAACCAATAGCTGAGAAAGATTCGAAAATCTTCACCACCATCACACCCACATCCATTACAGCCGACATAACTCTTCAACACAATGAAGCCTACTCAAGTAAACTTTCTACTGCGACCTTGGAAGACTTTCAAGGACGGTACTCTGTTTTACGGAACCTCCAAGAACGGTTCTAAGAGACACCCTCTGACTTCTAAGCAAGGTAACAAGAATTACTATAAGGGAACAAGATCCTCTGGTATCGGTTCTCATACAGCATACGGTAAATACACAATCACTTGGGATAAAGTGCGAACATATGTTGTACCTGCTGGTCTTTCAAACACTGATGTAAGTTTTTTAATTATTTCCAGCGGAGTTAGCGATATTCTAACATCAACAGTTTACGCCATATGCCTGTCAGACCGCTCCTTTAGTGAAGCACACCTTTAAGGGATACAAGAAAGCTGCAGTAGACGGCAACCTTTATATCAAAAAGATTCAGGAGTTCATCGAATATGGCGAGAGCGAAAGCCCAGACGCCATGAGAGACGTTGAAAATAGCACTGAGCGTGGTTAGAGGACTTAAATTTTGTACATAATGAAGACACAAATCGTTTAGATTTAAGCGTAGTAAAGTTCGAGGTTTGAACCGTTATGGATCTCGTAGTCGGCAAGTGAAATATGATCCTTGAAAGTAGTGTAGCCTTTCTTGAGAACTAAGCAAGTTAGTATGGCTTCCTTGGAGACACCAAAGAAAGAGAAACTCACCAATCTTCTCTGCGGAGGTACCAATTTGAGCAGCTAGGAATTTCTTGAAATCGCCAACTGTATCGTCAGGGTCGCACTATCAACATTAGCTGCCGGCGTAGGTTTGCTACTTAGTTTAGAACATACTTTGACACGGACCTTCTTTCCTAGTCTAAAACTGTTAATACATTTCACAAAATACTCGTCAAGCACTAACCTATCATTAACTGTAACTTCAATCATTATACGGATTCAACGTTAACGTTCTACTGGTATGTCAGAGGAGTTGGTGGCTGAATTGTTTAAAAAGTGAGATGTTAGTCAGCATGATGTCTAAGTGATCATCCAAATCATGAAAGCTAGACTAGACTACTGTATATGGCATATACCGGTCCAAATCTCCGACACGGATAGTGGAATTATCAATATCATAAGGTTTGTGACACTTTGCAGTTTGGTCTAGATATGAACCAAGTGCGCTTCTTCAACTAGAATAGTCAAACTGCTCGTAGACATTCAATTTGATTTCTAGAATTTGAACCAACGGATATCATGTACATTTCAAGTGAGCAGACTAAAGCTTCTTGGAAGAACATTTAAAGTGAATTCTCGTATTATTTTATTTGTAATACTTATAAGTTAACATTTGTCCTTAAACTTGTATCTTCGTGAACACTAAGGACCTTATACAATACATGGAGAGTGAGGAAGGAAAAGTTGATATCTTCACTCATCAAATATAAACACGCTACATTGAAAGTGCTAAAAATTCATAAATTCAAGACAAATAATAATACAAGGAAAATATTGATGGTAAATCTTCCTCCGCTCTTTCGTGTCTTTCAATTTGTTGTAACCGTTTGTTTGAGTTTGCATAGTGCCAGTCTACTCTTTTCCTTGCTAAAAGGCAACATCTATATACTCTTATTAGCATTTTCAATCCATAGTCTGTCTTCAGAGCCTGGAGCGGTCAAATACTTTTTTGACTCTAGGTGAATTCATCTACCAGTCAATATTACTATAGGCTTAAATAACGGCAACATGTAAAGCCTTAGATGCTAAATTTTATATTCTATAACCCCTTTAACAACTTGAGTATATGCTAGATATATTGAGCTATCTCATTATTGAACTGCCAAAAATCGCGTTCAGCAAGAGCGCTTGTTGTCTGCCTCATATAATGCACAGGACTTGTAAACTGTGTGCCATTGATTAATTGTATGCTGATTAACAGTCTGTTGAATAGGGTCTTTACAGATCTTTAATGGTAAATATGGAATCCTTGAAGGTAACTTTAAATTCAAATAAAACCAATATTCTCCAGCATCTGATGTAAATGTGTTAAAGTCGACCATAGGTCCATAGGGGTTATCTGGTCCAAAATTTTCACTGATTATGTAGTCTACTCAGACTCTACTGTATCTTACTCCTATTATTACTCTTTGAGCTTGTATGGTTCTAAACTTGGAGGACATCTATTGGCTCGGCCGAGTCGAGATATTTCTCAAATTATTGTCAAAATATTCACTTGCAGTAGACGTCTATATAATGGAATATGGGACATAACATTTGCCAGTAAACTAGATCTATAGAAATGTAAATGCGCAAGGAAAAAATTAAAGCGAAGGGCTGTTTATTTATCCTGCGGTAGTATAGGCCATAGCCAAGATTAATAATGGTCCCAATACGTTGAAGGCTCGCGTAAAAATGACAAGTGAATTAACGATTCGTGCCTTTTCTTTCCGAGCTCAGTCTAAAGCAAATCGGTTAATTAGAAACGTTACTGTGCACGGCGTGCACTGTGAACTGTGTGAAGTAAGACTTAGTCACTAAGTACTAAGTAGCTAAGTCGTCAAAAAACGAGGAAGCTAGCTATCGGCCCAAAACTGATCCCCTGTATGGTTTACCAAAAGTTAAGCTGGTCCAAACAAACTAGTTAGGTCTAGTATAGCTATGGGTATACTCACCTGGCGTGCAGTTAATAGACTAGCTACAGCTGTATGAGAACGCAATCAACCGGTTATGGGTATGTACATTTAACTCTCGCTTTTCTAGTTTTAATTAAACACAAGTCCAGAGCTCTGAAGCTAGATCTCGGCGAGAGACATCTCAGAAAATACGGGTGAAGGATCGACCCATTATGGACTTCGAACAGAACAAGTAAATCTGAATGTATAAACGGTGAAAGAAATATCACTTTTATCAGCGCAGTTCTTAGTTTTGTATGGTATATTCTATAATCGGCTAGACTAGTCGATGACAACGCTAAATCTTATACCGGTAGCCTGGGAGTGAGGACAGGAACAAGAGGAAGAAGGTCAAGTATAAAAAGTTGCCGATATTTACCTAAGCCTATAAATGTAACCCTGAGAACTCATTCACCTAGCTGGCGTCAGACGGTCAGAGAACGGTTTGAACGTGACGAGTAGACTAGCTAGCGAGCTTTATCATTCTTGCATGATCTCTTCAGTCGTCAAATATAGCCTAAAGACTCTAAACACAGGACGTCCACTGAAAGTGCTAAAACTCATAAATTCGAGATAAATAACAAAGAAAAATTATTAAATTGATAAAACTTATTACAGTATGTACGTGACTTTGTCCTTTGCAATGACTAACGATATATTTCAATGGTGGAAACTTCTTCCCCTATAGCCTAGAAATATTAGCTAGAGTAGTCTAGTCACTCTAGTCACTCGAGTCTAGTGTACGTAATATGTTCTATTTGTTATCCAGGATTCCAGGGGGATTGGTTTAGATAAGGGCGTATACGCTCGATTATCATTAATACGTATTAGGGACAATCATTTCTAATTCAATAACACAAGGATTTATTCAGGTTAGCGATATTCAAAAGCATAATGATAACATTGCAATGTCATCACATTATTTCAAGTTCTCGGCTTGAGGTAAATAGTTTCAGTCAATCGTTGTATTGTGGGTAGATCTCCTCCAAAGTATATTTTAGGCAAATGGGCAGAACTTCACAGAAGTACTGTAATCTAATAGCAAACGAGCTTATACGTATGAAATGGAAGGACGCTATTAGTACGGATGCGCATCTTTTGATTGCGATCAGCTTAGATAATATGCGGAGAATTTGATTTCGAATATTCCATGGTAATTTGAGCGTGATTCTACGGTTAGAATATTAATGTAAATGGCTAACTGGTTACTGATAGTCTGATTCCGATAGACTAGTACATGTATGATGTAGCCAGTGTATCTAGTTAGTCTAGTGACTCTAGTCTATCTAGAGTCTACCATACATATAGACTATATCATAGTCATATGCATCCATGAGCGATTGCCGGGTTCCATGCAAGTTTAACATATGTAGACCCAATCTAATCTTATGGATTACCTGTACGCAGTCTACCCAGACTCTACCGACTCTACCCAGACTCTACCCAGACTCTAGAGTCCTGAAGTAACCGTGAGGTTAGCAAACTTCAATAATTTAAAAGGTCAGTTGTAATGTGCATGGCCGGCCCACTCACTCCTTCGATTAGTAGCTGTAGTCTAGGAAGAATACTGGTGTACAATGCACACAGCACTGAGCACTCTACTGAAAGCCCCCCACAAGTCTCGTCACTTGAAATTGCTTGGCATTTGAAGGAATATTCTATTTAAACTAACAGCAGCAATATTAAGCGAGAGGGCTAGGCCATAAGACCTGATGCCTAGTAAATCTCTACTAGCTAGACTTACAAGCCCATGAGGCTTGAGCCCTGGCAGTCTGCATCTGCAGTATGCTCTTAGACTGAACTGTAGCGAGTCACACACGTATATTCTATCTACAAATCATATGTACAGTATTCGAATTCTCACTTTACAGCGATATGTTATCCACTCGTTATATTTCTCATGGACTTATAGAGTAAATATACTGGTATCATAGATATCTCAAAAAAAAATTCAATAATAAAAGGATTTAAAAGAGACAAACCTAAACCTAAAATATTAATGTTTCACCGTCGGATGTCGGATGTAGACCTTCCCACGTATCGCGATAAGAAACGGTCTCGTCCAATAACATAGTCTAATTTTCTCACGACTTTTATAAGCTCATGTGTGCACGGTCTCGGACGATTTCATAATCTATACTGGACTAGCTAGACGATATAGGCAATTGATGGGCCCATCCTGAATTAGCTTCAGCACATATTAATTCTAAGCTTAGTCTAACAGTCGAGGTCTACCCCGGTAGTTGAGCAAACTTGAATGGAATTTATGGTTCCGATAAAGTGTAAGTTAACCACAGTAGAACTCGTTTTTTTTTTTTTTCGCTTTCTTTTCGTTACCGGTAACTTATTTATTTGAATTCTTGCGACCTTGTGACCAGCTGTTTTTATTTCTTTAAAGGCAGACTCTAATAGTCACTCTATTACTATTATTGATGATGTTTAAATTCGACCTTATCTTGGACATTGGTGCAGTGAAGTTTGACAATTACACAGGTTGCTGTTGCAAATTTATACAGTAAGTGGTTTATGAGCAAACTTTTGACTCTTTTGTATTGAGCCATTGACCGTTATTTTGATATACCGGTACCACATAGAAGGTGATTTCGTATGACTTGCTCTAGAGCTAGCTACTTAGGTATACACGTGTAGTCGAATAGCACACATGCTCAAGTCAATCCCTTCCTTATAACAACTTGTGCTCCTTGGCGCCAAGAAAGCAAATTCACCCTGTTGCTATCGATATGGAGATATCTAGTCTACCAAAGTATCAACTGGTCTTAAGTATACCCCAATCACAATCCTCCCTTAATTGAAGTCAACATGATAGTTTAGAGAACGAAGGTATTAATATTATTACTAGAGGCGTTTCAATTATGGAAAAAAAGTACTACAAAACAATTGTCAACAAAACACTAGAATCATTAAACAGTGGGCTCGTCCTTCTCAGCAGGACTGTCGGTAGTGACATCCAAAGGAGATCCATTGACATCATTTAAAGAGCCAGCAATAGCGCCCTGAGCCCAGTCGTAAGCATCATCAACTTCACCAATCTCGGTGTGGTCAGTTCCCAATTGCTCCTTTTCAGCGTCCAAACGCAAAGCAATAAAAGGAATTTTGTTCATGACAAACAGAATAAGACACGAAACTACAAAAGAGTAGGCAATGGTAGTGGTACCTGCAGCAAGCTGGTAACCCAACTGAACGTAGTGATGGTTGAGCCAACCGCCCTTGATGGAAGTACCGTCCAAAGCGGCAATGTAGTCGGCGGCAAAAAGGCCAGTTAGAATGGAGCCCACGTAACCACCAACACCGTGCAGAGCAAAGACATCAAGACCATCATCAATCTTGATAATGTGCTTGAGAGAAGTCGCGTAGTTGCAGACAATGGCAGTGATGGCACCAATAGGCACAGCGAAGTAAATAGGGACGAAACCAGCAGCCGGAGTAATTCCGACAAGTCCCGCAATAGCACCAGAGCACATACCAATAGTAGTCCATCGCTGCTCGTATCTAAAATAGTCTACAAACAACCAAGTCATTGCACCACAACCGGCGGCGAGATTGGTGTTGGCGAAAGCATAGGCAGCACGGATGGTACCATTTCCTGTAGATCCACCGTTGAAACCAAACCATCCAAACCAAAGGAAAATAGTGCCAAACACAACAGAAGTGACAGAGTGGGGTTTAAACATGGGCAAACCCTTATCCTCGGCATCAGGGTCTTGACGTTTGCCACAAATGAGAGCGTATGCCAAAGCACCGGCACCAGAAGCCATGTGGACAGGGCCACCACCAGCGTAGTCAAGATCGCCCAAGTCCGCAAGCCATCCATTAGGGTTCCAAGTCCAGCAAGCAATTGGAGAGTAGACGATAGTCAACCAAATGAAAAGATAAAGCATCATGGGACCCAGTCTAGCACGCTCGTGGGCACCTCCAATCATGATCATACCGGTGACAGCGGCAAACATACCTTGGTAAAGCATGAACAGAATATCAGGCATGGAAGCCACAACGGAGGGGGCACCCAGAGTGTTCATGAGTGCAAAGTTGTTGAGATTGCCAATGAACTTACTGGCGGTATGAGAAAACGACAGAGAGTATCCCCAAAAGAACCACTGGAACGAAACAAGTGACGCGCACATGATGGAAGACCATAAAAGCGAGACTGAATGCTTCTTACGGGAGAGACCCGAGTAGAGCAGGCCAACACCTGGAATCATGATCCAAACAAGGGCGGATGAAACCATGATCCATACCATGTTTGCCAGGTCGAACTGGGAATTAAAATCGACGGTCAAGGAGTCACCTCCCGTTCCTTCTCCGGTCAAGCCAGCTGTTGTTTGCGCGGACATGTTGTTTTTATTTCAAGGAATTAAAGCTATGTTGCTTGCAGAGAAGAAGAAGAAGAAGAAGAAGTAGAAAAAAAAAAAATTAAAAAAAATAAGGGATCGAGCTCCCTTTATATTTTGTTTTAGGAAAATGTCAAGTTCTTTTGTTATCGATGGCCAGGTTAAAGGCCAAAACCTTTATCCTAATTAGGATATATGTATTAATTTTTATCATCGGCAAATCAGAATCTTGGCAGATTGGTTTGTGGTTCTCATTGGCTGGATAATGCACTGATTTGAGTAAAGTTATAATTTCTTTTTGGGGGAAAACACTATACAGAAAGTTTTGATTCACTGATTCGTTTAGCGACGTAGTACTTCAACGACCACGGTCGCGAGCTCTACCGGCAGCTGGATATATAGCTAAGTCAACTACGTAGTGGGGTCTAGTCATATGAGAAATTATGGGGAATAGAACTATTGATGAGTCTTAAGCTTATAAATATTATTATTTCCATCTCTTAGAATCTACTGGTACGTACTCGTTTTTATAATCATCTAATCTTTTCTCGGGGGCAACGAATTAAACTGTCGTAGCATCTTGTTCTCGACATTCAATTGCGTGTTCAGTCGCTCAAGCTCAGCCAGTCGGTTCTCCAAGTCAGTCAACCGTTCACGCTTTTTCTCGCGTGACTTACGGGCAGCGAGTGTGTTGCGATTCCGCCGAGCTGTGCTGGACTCCTTCTCTAAACGGGCCGGTTTTTGGCTCTTGTGCTCGCTGAGCGGGCGACAAGGCGACCCTCTAGAGGCTACAGCTCTAAAAGGGGGAGGGGCCATGACGGCTGGCCGTTTAGAGAGGACAGGGGACGTCGTCTTTTCAAATAGACTACTCCAGTGGGAAGGATCTTCGACATCATCGTACATGGGCTGCGATAGCAGAGCATTTAGATCAATCTCCTGGCCACCCTTAGCTAAAAACCCGTCTAGTACGGGAGGGTTTTGCGGGGAATGCGAAGCAGTGGAGTCGACAATACTGCTGAAGGCAAGTTCAGACGAAGTAGTATCAGAAAAGGTCTCGTTGGTAAAGGTATCAAAGGGAATATCAGCCGCACAGTCAGTGGTTAACACTTTATAATTTATAAATTCAAGCTCCTCCAGGTCCACTGGGGACACTTTCTGTGCTATAGGGGTTTTTGAAAGCCCCTGGGAGGTACTGATCCTGTATTTGATATTGCATCGTGGTTTTGAAAGGTTTGAAATGTGGTTTTCCGAAGAAATTAAAAAAGATCCGCTCGGTAAAAGAGGCGGAAGCTCGTCGGGAGGTTTGTAAGGAAATAAACTGGGTGTAAAATCAGAGTATGACCGAGAAGACAACTTTAGGTGGAACTAAAGGGATTCTAAATATAAGATGCTGCAAATTAGGCAACAACTGATTGACTAGAACCTAAGAGGAAGAAGTCGGCTTTGAGATTGGAGCGTGCCCTTTGTGGGTAATGTCTTTTAAAAATGCCCAGGAAAAATGGCGACGTACTTAGATATGTGAACGTGATGGGTAACTTTGCAATGAGTGGTTGGAATTGTTCCGGAATAAAGTAAATAGGCTTTGCAAGTGCAATGGAATATGAGAGTAGTCTACTAATTAGAAGGACAGTATAGACGAGGGGACAAGTATCAGTATTTAAATACGGTCTCTGTAAGTCGAAGAAGGGATCTCTCAGTTCATGAGCTCATATGCTTTTAACGGTATTGAGTCATTTCAACCTTTTAAGCCTGAGAAATCCACCATCACGTGAAATCCATCATTCGGAGTCAGTGTGACTGTCAGACAGGTCAACCGGTTTTTCTCGTTTCTCGTTGTTTTTTTTGTTTTTTTTTCTGTTTTTTTTTCGTATTTTGCGCTTTAAATCTGCAGGAGTTGATGCGTACCTGGTACTTGACACGGCGTCACTCGTTCTCACATATACATGCGTCAGTTCTGAGTAATACTGTAGCAGGTGTACTTACTACATGTTTGGTTTGGCATCAGCCTCTCCACTGCCTTCTTCGTACGATCGCGACGTCTTTTAACAAAAAGTCTTGAGCATGATCATCACTTATAGCGCTGCAAAATGGTGATCTCAAAAACTGGGGTTCTATTAATATTATTGTTGTATACTTTAATCAATAGATTCCGCAGCCGCCGGTCTTACTTTGTTTATTTTTGGTAGAGACGTCTACTGCAACGGTGGCGCGCACAAAAAAGATATGAGCGCTTAGCAAGACAAAAGCAGAAGAATTCCTCCATGGCTGGAGCGCTAGTAAAACTTCGCGTGCGCTAGGGTAGACCAAGCCTTTGATATATTACCGGTAAACGAATCCTTTTATTATTAAAGCATAAATACATAGCTAAGTTTCAAACTATGGCTCAACTCAACTAGCCTAAAAGTGGATAAAGCTAGAGTGCAACGCATGTGAAAAGCTGTTTTAACGTTAACGTTCCTCAACTGTCGACGGCCGGACTCAACAGGCCTCATGAATTCAACCTTCAACCGCACTTTTGATATTGATAATATCGATCGCTGAGTTAACAACTTTTGCCTATACGTATATACTATATAGACTAGGGGACGTCTACGACTCTACATAGCTGAACATCGATTCTTACCAGCCTCAAAACTCAAATACTTTTAAACTCTAGAATTTGTAGACACTTAAATGGCCGGAAATAGACTATTTACGTTGGCCTTAGTTTAGTCCACCGGTAGCGCTCGTGTAGGGTGGGGTGGAGCGGGGTGGAGAGCTTGCAAAAAGTTGTGCTGTAATCGTTTCATATGGCGGCACGTACAGTACTAGAGCTCCTGGCCTGGCCATGGATAGGGGGGATTAGGGGCCATAGGCTGATTCACAGTGATTCACTCTCGTTAAATAACACTTTGAGCAGGTCCATGCATAAGCCCACGGTCTACCGGCCATGTGTCGGCTTCTATCGGTATCAAAGTGTAAGTTTTGTATTTGTAGATCCGTGCTATCGCGATATCTAACTGCATGCATGCTCCATTATCGATCCAGTCATGACGTTTGACCTAACCTTGGAAATGTTGGGAAAGCTTTGACGTCCCCAAGCGCTATAGATTTTGAACAGCTGTCAAGGCGTGCCAAGGTCTATGAAAGTTTGTGGTAGACCACACTGTCACCACAGTACTGTAGTGACTGTGTAGTCTGATTTACCGGTATACCGGTATATTACTCCATGCATGCTTTTATATTTCATCTACCGGTAGCGCTATGGAATTAGACTTGATCAGCAAAGCCTTCTATTGATCTCCCAACGCTGGCGAAAGGGACCGGTACCATTCGTTCATGTTGAAGAAAACTTGACATCTTTTTACAAGTTTTGATTCTAGTAAAATATAACATGTATCCTGAATTGTGTCGAACAATGTCAAATCAGTCGATATCCAGATTATGATGCTGTATACTATAGTATGCCGGTAACCGGTAGAAGAATGATGGATTGCGCAGTTTGGTTATCCCTGAGAGACAAATGTACAGTACTCAGGGAAAACCCGACTTATTGTCTTGCAATTGTGGTGCGGGCGGCTAGGAGAATTTGTACTTGAACTCATTGATTAGTTACGGTACGTTATAAATAAATTGGAAACGGATACTGGCGGCACGGCTTGTATTGTGCAGCACGCTCTAGCATTGCAATATTGCAATTGCGGTATAAACCTACGGTATTGTAATATCATCAATACCGGGATGTCAAACGTTTGAGGGAATTGTAGCAGTAGGAGTAAGGCTGGAACTAACGGCATCTTAAATTTCAATCCACATACACCATTGATGTATGACCATAGCAAATATTCTATATGGAATCAATTGCCAGAATTTATTAGACTATATCACACAAATTTCTTGTTGTCTTACCGGTATATCGCCGATTTACATGTATACCACAGATGATTGACTATCAAGAAGGGTAGTCTTTTACGGGGTATTTCATCTGGAATGGCCCAATTTCTTAAATTTTATGATCACGACCTAGAAGTGCAACAATCACATTTGATCAGCACTAAGTTTGCTAGTTTCTACCGGTAGCTGCCAATATTAAAAAGGAATCTTTTGCAAACAGGCTTGTACAGTCTATGCATAGCCTAGCAAAAGCTGGACTACACCGGAGTTGACTAGTCTAGTTCTTTTCAATGCAGGTTTTTGTACCCTTCAGCTCAGAATGCATTATGTTTAAAATATTCTTTAAATTACTAAAATTCTAATCACTTATCCATGCCACTAATGTGCAATGGCGAACACTGGTGTCTGGATATGATTAGATGCAATCTAATCAGAATTGGTCTTCATAACCCAGATAAATCTCATAGAACATGCTCAGAACATGTAAACTATTACAGCTCAAGATATTTAAAGTCTCGGCTTATGTTAGAAGGAGCAAATTTGAAACATAAAAAACAATTTCTTGTATTTTTTCAGCTTAGCGAAGCATTATCTCTATGAAGTGTCAAATGATTGAACTAGGGCCCGTCGGTACCGGTACATAAGACAAATTAATGCTTGATTATTTCCACTCGGGCATTCCAACTGTAAATACAATAACAGCTGTATTTAGCTGATATTACTGCTACCTTTTATACAGTATGCACATATACAGAACTTTGTGATGTTACCTAGTTTAGAAGTATAAACTTTGTCAGTTAAAGCATAGTCTAATCTTAAGATCTCTCTACTCCGTCAGGCTTGGCCGTATTTCAAAGCATGAAAGTAGAAGTCAACTTCATATAGTCAGCGAGCGCCTGACTTTTCTCATGACCAAATCTCACTACTACTAAATTAACAGATTAGTACCTGAGTGAGTTTACACTTCGTTCGCAAAGTAAAACGCAGATAAAATGTTAGACTACATTGCTTATATAAAATGTGATCAAGTTGCAAATTTTTTATTAAACCTGCACTTTTAGAGTACTGTAGGTCAAGGCTAGTAATTTCAAAATGTATAAACCCCACTAGAAGAAGTCAGTACATGAATCCGGTGGACTCTGGGGTAGACTATGAGTACGTATATGATTTTGGCTCAGTTAAAGGCTAGAGTTGAATCAATAGCAACAATTTTAGGGTTGTTCAATTACGCATAATTATTTTACATATTGGTTGGCATTAATGACACATGAGCTAAATAGACTAGGCTACAGTAACTAGATCAATACAATAACCATATTCAAGCGTCGATCTTGAAATTTCCGAAGCTTTTGATTGAATCTGCAAAGATATCACTTTTGTAATACATTGCCTAGAGTCTTAGACTAATTATTGAAGATGGCCAGCCAATTGCCATACGAACAAACGAGTGGATTATTTGAGAAACGCTAATAATTTCTTTATCTTATTGTAATGCTTACTAGTATTAGATCACACTGTTCTTTGACTTAATTCTACTGGTAGACTTTATTCCTCGCGTATTTTTAAGTTTATAGATCTCGAGGCTTTCTTGATTTGAGCCCGCATATCGACATGTTTGAGGTGAGGTGATTTATGATGAATATGCGTCTAATATTGTAGTCCAGACTCTAGGGTCTTGTCCATTTGATTGTGATCAATTGCGGATTAATCGCGGGTCGGAAACCGGTTCAAACTCGGTAAAAAGTTTAGTTCATGATCTGTATACTGTACTTAATTCAATATCACTAGGAAGTCTCGTTCACCCAGAGTCAGGGAAGGAGTAGAACAAGCTAAGGTCAACAATGATGGACTACGGATCGGATATGCTACTAACGCTTTCATTATAGCTAGGAAGAGAGCAGAATGGCACTTTTGAACCCTACCAAATGGAGACAACAAATTAGAAACGATGTGCCTAAGAGTGGAGGAATATTTCAACAGGAATACAAGTCCAAAGGACAAATTGATACCAAATAAGTCTGATAAATTTAGGAATACAAGGATTTATAGAAAAGAAAACTACAATTGTATTACCAGTAGAGATATCAGTGTTACCTTCAACGGCACAAAATCACTTCGAGTTAATAGCAACTCTCGGCTATCACAGATCTTTCGACAAACGGGTGATTACCCGACGTATACATTAAGAATTCTTTCACTTCTCACTCATTAGGCAAATTACGATAATGTAAATAAACTACCTGCCCCCAGTACTTTACGCACCAAGTCCATAAAGTCTGCGTGATACCTAGCTAGACGTCTAACTTTTCTGTTAGGCTTTATCTTCACCCAACGAGTTGTGATTGTTAGAATATCGGTGGATTATGTACGGTTCAAGATTCCAGCACCACTTTTATATTAATTGTATGTGGTGGAGATGCTTTTCTCTCCTTACCGTTATTCTTGTTGTCGATACTTGACGTACTGTTAGATTTCACGAGCCAAGCTAACAGCCTTCTCATTTACAGATCACTACCGTTAGCCTTTCACCTAGTTCAAGTGGTGGTGGTGCTTGAACCCTAACCCCGATATTCTAACAGTAGTTACGTAAAAATGCTTTTCAACTTCAACTCTTACCGGTACTTTTAATTACTGCCATTGCTTCTTGGCCCAACCTTTTGTTTACTGCAGTACCAGCATATTTCATTTCATGGATATATTGCAATCAAAATTTAGCACTCTTCGCAACAGAATTCTTTCCATAAGAATTTTTACCATAACTGTTGTTGAATTGCTTGCGTTTCTTACCACGAAAATCCTGATTGGAGCTGTTACCAGGACGAGGAGGGGATGAATGGACAGATTGGGACTTGCGATTATTGTCTTCTACAGCAAACTCAGGAAGAAATCTGGAGACAGTAGAACCGCGGTACATACGTCCTTTTTGGATTTGGACATATTGTACGACTGAAAAATTGAATTGATGCTTGGTTTGAAACTCAGATTTCAACAATTGAAAGGTGTCAGGATCCTGAAAATCCAAACCAGTGGTGTAATTGATCGGAATCCCAAACTCAAGGTGGTGGTCAAATCCATTACGTCGTGAGCAGTTGAGACAACGGTTGACCAAAAATGAATGAATACTTACTTCAGTTCGTCTTTGAACAGCGACGACCAAAGGAAGTTCTTTCTATATTGTTATAGCCATATAGTAAATAGGCCTTACTCACTGGTGACTGACATAACCCGTAGTAGTAGCCTTACGTAAGCAAGGTCCGTGGTTAAAATAGGGGAAGCGCCGAGACCCGAAGTCTGGCACTTCCCCTAATCCCGACCTTGCCATACTTTAGGTGTTTATAGAAAGAACTTGCCCTTCTATTAGGAGAACCGGCGATCCGATATACTCGCAGAGAGAGTGTGAGGCTTGCAGGGTTAGGAGGTAGGGTAAACGAGGAACCAGCCTCGCACCTGAAGTGCGAGCCAAGGCTCACACAGGATAAATGATTATTGGACTATAACACTAAGACTAGTTTAATCGGTCCAGTAATTACACCACATTTTTCTTGTACAGACGATTAATTTTACATTGCAGCTACCGGTAGTCTAAGGCTTCTAAGCAATCTTCTACGGTATACTGTAGGCCCCGTCAATTAAAGAAAGCTGAGACTGAGCTTTTGAGGGCGTCGGAAGAGAGGCTTATAATATCAACATGGGTGAAATGAAACGTTAAACTAGCTATATAGGCGCCTTCTAGGCTTCTAGAGCTAGCTAGCTCTTGCAATGACCAAAATAAAGCTAATCTATCATTTCCTGATTCAAACCGAACCTAGTCTACTTTGATGAAGGCAGGCGTTCCTTTGCTTTGCTTTCAAATTACTCACCCTACTACGTTTTCCGAGTGACAAGAATCGCAAGTTAACTTGTAGCCTACCAAGTTAGTTTGTTGTAGTATACGTAGTAGCAGTGCCAAATTGCCAATGATCAAGGCATGATAATCAAATTTCTGTTTTAAGTTCTTCGTTCTTCTGTGAATCTTCACGACTTTCTCCGAGGAAAGAAGGGGTTATTAGAGGGCTAGGTCTACATTTCATAAAAGCGTTGATTGAGACAATAGACGACACATTGCACATGTACCAGGCTTTAGCATGATCATCAGCTTTCATGAGGTTTGTTCAAAAATGCATTGGTATCATCTCTGCTGAAACCATATGAGCCCACCTAGACTCTATCTCGCTTTAAACAGTTTTGTGGGGAAACCAGTCTACTGGTACTTCGAAGCCCAAACCACATTGACATGCAATATTATTGTTGGACTACTGTAATTATAATATAAGGACAAAGTGACATAATAAGTTCTATAAATTTAATAATAAAAGGATTTAATACTACGAATGCAATTGCGTGTTATCCACGATGATTGATCTGCCATATAGCAGACCAGACCTCTATGGCCTAGGTGACGAGATATTCAGTCGACTACTTGAATTCATCAGCATTGCTTGCTAGGCTTAGGATTCAGACAGATGCGTTGCCCCGCCTGTGAGGGCGGCATGTTATATTTGTAAGACGTGTGCACATAGAATATCATGGCATACGGCATCAGGAAAGGTAGAAGTGTATACCGATATACCGACATGCGCAGTAAGGTCGAGACGGTGCAGTCTATCTGTCGGTACTAAACTATACAGTTTGGCTACTTTTAGCAGGAATTCAGAGTCGAGTCAGTCGACCCATCCACTTCAAACAAACCGAACAATTGATCAACCAATCAAACCAGCTGCTCTGAGCCTCCTCCACTGGCCTCCAGCGTTTTAAATTAGAGGCCTGGGGCCTAATTTAGAATGCTTCGACAGGGTAAGCTACGCTTTTTTGAAGGCGCACGTTATGCAGGCTGCAGGAGCAAACAAAGTAGGAGTTCCCAAACAGGATTTATTGGAAAATTCAGAAGATCGATTTTACCCAGCTAGACTAGCTATAGCTTGTTACACCGCCGGGTAGTTTGTGATGGTAGAATTCTACAATGTTCTAATATTAATATTGCAATATTACAAGTGTCATGTTGCGGTATACACACGTTCCATTATTCTTGGCACTGTGCACATGAGGTAATTCTGGCTTAAAACGTATGCACTTGCAAAGCTTATGGTCCTTGGCTTTTCATTGAAATATCTTGGCATTAATGTCGAAGGAGATTTCTGTCAACAATCGTTTCTCCGAACTAAACGACCGAAGATGCTATTAGGCTAGCTATGGTCTACTCAATGCCCATGGGCTCGTAGTCCATATTGGTGGCAGTGGTGGCAGTGGTGGGCGTGTGTTTATTGTTACTCACCAGCGCTTATGCTTTATTATAATTATAATAAGTTGTAGCTAGGACTACTTCGATCGCATATATTCAAATCTATAGTCGCTTGTCTCGCTGGGCTCGTTTCATAAGACAATTCTGGCCACGTAGAAAACGTAAGTTCTCCGCTTGAAACCTTCAAGTACTGCAGATGGCAACAAAAAGACTATAAAAAAACTATATAAACCAGCTTTCTTTCCTCCAATTTCTCTTTCTTTCTTCTTCTTCTTCTCATCTTCATCTTCATTTCCTCTTTTACTTTTATCAATTACTTTTCTCTTCAACAACACTACTACCAACACACTACAATTACACAATGTTTGGATTCGACGAACACAAGGAAGTCTACAGTGGTAACACCCACGAGTCCAAGTTCTCTCACGAACTTGTTGCCGGTGCTGCTTCTTTCGAGGCCGTAAGTCTACTTTTCCATTCATGAATATTTTCATGAATATTTGCCCTTGCTCAATTCAAATGCTAACAAGTTGTCTACAGATGAAGGTCTTTGAGGACAAGCAACGCCGAGATGGTCAGCCCGTCTCCCACAAGTTCGCCAAGGAGATGCTCGCTGGAATTGCTGGTGGTGAGGTCGACAAGCTCTTTGAGAGCAAGGGACTTAACTACCTCGACCGTGAAAAGGCCAAGCGTCAAGCTCAGAACCAGGTCCAGAGTGCCTACGACAACCACTACGGTGGAAGTGACCAGTGGAGCCCCGACCAAAACCCTCCCCAGGGATACAACAACAACAACAACAACTATTAAGTTGTTAGCAAAGTTCTGTAGCTATAACAAATGTTGGCTTCTTTATTTACGATAAACTCATGTATGAAATTGAATATTATACTTATTCTCCTATGACTTTCATTCCGTCCTCTTGCAATATTTGCACAGATGGTGAAAATTTGGCTTTTGAACATTAAATTTAAGGTTCATGCTCCCTTGGCTCGATCGATACCAGTAGTCTAGATTCTAGCTAGACTCCATAGCAACGCGCTGCCTTCAGATGAAGTTCATATTTCTGACTCGTCAGTCGATGGACTACAAGAGCACCAGAAGTGAGATTTTACATTACGAGCGCTCATCATTAGCATAACACATGTGTCAACCAGTGGATGGGGCTCTAGCCTACCGGGGGTAGAGTCTAGACAACGTTACAAAAAGTATCAAGACTATAGCTTTAACTCGAGATCTCTGGTAATCCACCTTCGTGAATAAATACAATTTTCAGCTCAACGGCATCTCCATAGTTCTTCTACAGTTCTTCTACAGTTCTTCTATGCATTAGCTTAGCTCACAGCCTCACATTATGGGTCAGTCTGATCTCACGAATCCAAATTTCTCAAAATATAGACTACTGGTAGCTACTAAAACACAAAATTTGGTAGTGTTCGCTGAGGGTTTATAGCCTATTCCTCTTGCGAGAAATACATGTTGGACGGAGGCTTATATCAACGCAACGGAAGTGAAATAGACTTGAAGGAGAGGATGACTGTTGGCAGTGAAGCTAATAGTGCTCAGAGTAATAATAATTAATGAATGATGTGAAGAAGATAATACATAACCAGAACGAGAAGAATTTTTGGTGGTGTTGACATAATCCTAACCATAATCTAACTAACAGCGTACCACTAAAATCGATAGATCTCGGTATCACTTCACCGGGTTCACCTAGTCTAGTCTATAATATTAAAATTCTTCATCAATTGCCTTCAGAAATCTTGCAAAAGACTCAAAAGACTCTACACTATGCCCTGTTTCCTGTTACTTACTTGGGGTACTTTGTGGACAGTGATCGTGGAGAGCAGACCAATTGCTGCTAGTATTGATGACCACAACATCAATTGTGTTCAAATCAACAGCCATCTAACTTGTTTCAGTCTGCTTTCTGTTTTGTCAAGATTTTCAAAATTCATGTGCACCTTTCGCAAGTGCATGTACGTTTTTAGCAGAGGTGGACGATATTCATCAATTTGGGGTCATAAGAGGAGCGACGTCTTCCACAGCCCCCCCTCTCGCCACATGGTGGGAGCCTAGGAGGAGATAGGGTAAAAATGCCCCCATGCTACAAGGATTACAATAGCCTAAGTACTGGTAGGTCTCCCCCGAATAGACTACTGTAGGGCCTGTGTAGGCTGTAGCTACACTCGGCTCTCAGTGGTTCCAAGAGAGGGTCGAAAGAGAAATCCGACGCACCATAAGCCGCGCGATCCACTAACTGACACAACAGCCACCCGCGGCTGTAAAAGAGATAAAGCCAACTGACACTGGCAGAGAGGAAACTACAGTAGTACAGGAGTTTAAATAGAGCAGTATATCTGTGGTCCGGTACTACTAGCTAAGGCGTAAGAAATTTAAAGTACTGTATGTTAAATAGGTAAAAATGCCTAAAAAAATAAAAAAATTGTACAGTATTTCCTATGTTAGAAATGACGTCACTAGAAATACAATATTCCAATTTATGGCATTGAACTTGAGAGTGAAAATTTGGATGATCCAGGACTTGACGTCTGAATTCTTTGTACTCTACGAAGAGTCTACTTCGATTCTACTATATGTACAGGACTTGAGGCTCGAGGGCATCGAAGTAGATATTAATTAATTTGATAACCTAGTTGTGGCAGTTTCGGGCCGGCCTCAAGTTGTCATTATAGTAATGATCATTATACCGTAAAGGAATGAGGAAGTAGTATACTTTCATCAAGGGATCCACTACGTACTAAAACATATTACAGGTTCTCAAGCATGTCAAAGTCATAAAATATCATTTACTAGTAGTATTCACTTACATCCAAACGATTGATACTCAAAGTCAAAGTCAATAGATTTTTGTTAGACTGTAAAAGATTCTGGACCAAACAACCGATCATTTTTGAAACTGATCCATGATCCCAGTTACATGAAGCTCGGTCAAATTGCGAAAGTAAGGATGGCAGTAAGGATGGTAGTGCTCACAATCATGGTTCTTACCGATATACCTTACAAAAAAGCTCAGCGTAAGAGAAGTAACATTATCAGAATTTTGATATTGCCTTTCTTCATCACTTTTGGGGGCCTTTCAAATTCAGGGCCAAGACTCAATATCCTGACAGCTGAAAGGGTCCAGAAGTTTAAATAGAACAGTATACCACTAAGGTTGAGAAATTCGAAGTATGTTAATTAGATCAAAATGACAGGATCCAGTTGGACGTCACAAGATTCCTTTTCTCTGCGAAACTAACCAAGTCTAAATACGTTATTCGTGTACTCAAAACTGAGTCGGCAGTGTCTACATCCACATCTAAAGAGGTTCTCGTCAGTTTAGCCCAGTTTCGACGAGCAATACTAAGTCCTCGTAAATTCATGACCTCAGAGAAACATTCATGTCCCGAACAAACAATATATATTGAGAGGTAATTATCTACCATGTCACATCCGTTTGCAAAGTCGGCCGCGATCGATAATTACCACAAATTGAAACTGCCTAGCAGAACATATAGACTCTGTAACTGAAATATCTCGTTGGTATATTCGAGGGGAAAGTACTCTTAGTCAAGCTCAGGTTTATCTTGTTTTCAAATGTTCATAATACCCGGCAATATTCTTTGGGGTACTTCTTCCATCACATCATCAATGACCATATGGACTTTCAAATCCTTAATGAAGCACTTGAACTTTCAGGTAACGTTTGGTCTAGTCAAATTTTAATCTTCCTTAACCGGGGTTGTATTGTTGGGATTAACGTCCCGCGCCGCAAAAAAAGGTTACTATATAGCTCTGACTCTTTGAGCCCTTTCTTGCTGTCGAGCAGCTCTGAGAGATCCAGAAGTGGGGAAATTTGCCTCAACATCCCTCGATGTGCCTCATTGATTTGGCTCTCTTTGACGATGCGTTCGATGGTTTCGGGGGGCTTCGCCACACTCCCGGTGTAGTAAGGTGGGGTAGGTCAATTTGGAATCGTGTTTGCCATTTTCCTTAACCATGGCTGGTTGTGAATTTTGTTCAAATTCCATACACCGTAGTAGCATGCTGTTCTATTTAAACTCCTGTACTAGTTTCCTCTCTGACGGTTGGCTTGGGAAATACGATTCTTTTCGGATATTCAAGCAGTAACTCGATCGATAACAAGCATTTCAAGATTGAAGATTTTTGTGATTTTGCTAATCCATCGTTGTTTCTATTTGAGTGCGCAAGCTCGACTCTCTCTCTCTCGTCATCACACAAAAGTTCTGGTGTTTATGGACTTTGTCAAATTGAGCTCTAGGACTTTAACTAATAGCGGGGAAGAATGGTCCTAGTAGTGCTTGAGTTTACACTTGATGGATCATATACCAGTATGAGGCAAAGAAGAAGGTTTATATGATTTTGTCACCGCTTCTCGCAGTAATTCTGTAAGCAACCCCCCTTCTCATATCCACCATCGAACAGTTGAAACCAATCCCCTAGCGAGTACTTGATTTGTCCTCATCGCGATTTGCCTGTAGCTTAGTTACTGCGTACGTTGCGAAAGTACAATTTTTTACTGAACGTATAAGGGGCATTCAGAGATCCAATCATCCTAGTAGTCAGCGTGAAAAATAATGAAATTATCAAAATAGTTTTTTTGTTTCCTTAAGTCCCTTGAGGTATACCACTGTAGACTCTATACCGGCAGTATTGAGAAATTGGCATTAGATTTTAAGATCTTGACCATTAGATAGAAGTAAGCTAGTCACATATTGAACGCAAAGCATCTTCAGAACCTCTCACGTCTACCGACGTACGCGTTATGAATGCCTTTTGAAATAAATGTCGGAGCTGCCGATATGTTATTATTCTCGGAAACAATGGACGGAGAATCGTTAAAGGCAAGGCCTCACAAATCTATTGCGTGAGGCATTGCTATCAGTGCAATGGCTGGAAAACCTAATAGTAACGACTCATGGCGTTAATATATACTGTAGACAGTAGCTACAGTATTTGATAAGAGAAAATTCATTTCGGATTCATGGATAAAACGTAATTTCATGTGCCTTGATCAATTTGCACCTGGGCCCAGGCTCATATGTTTTTTTTTGTTTTTTTTGCTCAAATGTCCTCAAGTATCCGACCAAAATCTTCATGCGCTCAGTTTTTTCTCAGCTCATGAAGGATTATTTCTTAGCATACTGTATATATTCCAATATGGGTACTGATCAAGGATTAATTCACAAGAGTAGACTTTAGCTATTTCTCTTGACTAAACTAGTCTTCCGGTACATGGAAACAAGTTAACACATGTTCCGTGTTGCAAACAATTGGAGTCTGCTGACGCTAAACAGATAATCCAGTACGTAGTTTTAAAAGTAAATTGACGAGAACGGGCATGCTTATCGTAGGATTTCTTCAATCAAGAATAGAAGTGTTCAACTGAATAGCTATCAATTATTGTGCTGTAATTCAAATTTACTACCGGTACATTTCAAATTTTTATAATGTCACGTGTAAGCCGGAAGTGCACGCACGCGATCATGAACAATTGATATTGCTGGGTCTGGATAAACCAGATGTAGGAGGAGGATTAGACCTAGAGGCAATGTTCAGGCCTTGATGAAGGTAACACGACAAAGAGTGAAGGCCTAATGGTAAGCCAAATTGTTATATTGAAGGAGTGGTTTATGCTCACGGCGGAAGGGCGATTTCATACGTACTTACCTAAGCTTACTCTTTTTTTTTTTTTTTGTTTTCTTACATTTCGTCTTCTAGACATGATTCACCTCCTCGTTTATTCCCTTTTTAACAAAACAAAAAGTGGATAAACCAGAATACACGTAAGGGTAGATTTTAAAGTACAGCCAGTCTATACGTAGTCATACCGAATTGACTTCTAAAGTAGACGGGCTGAAGCATGGTCTTGTAACAATTTACAGTATTTCAATAGACTCGGGAACTAAACCAATTGTCTAATCTAAATGGATAGACACCCCAAGCACACGATATGGATTTATTTTTTCTACTGTACTTGTATTATTTTTTGGACTTTGTTCACTTAGACTATTTCGTCGCTTAATTTATGTTTTATGTTTAAAATCGCGAGAAAACGTACAGTTGCAGTATACAGATATCTCTAGATATCTAGCACGCTAACTAGTCTAGCAGCTGAGCTGCATGTCCACTGAAATGTGTGGACTTACATCAAGTGGCAAAGACTACCGGTACTGCTCATTTCAATACTATTAAAACCTCAAAGCCCAAAGTCCAAAGATCCAGAGATCCAGAGACCCACAGTTATATCATTATCTTAGCTTTAACACCCTCTGAATTAAAGGCACAATTGATCTCTTTGATGGGTCCGAATTATTTTTCTAAACTAAGTCGAACATAACTCAAACAGTTGGTAGGTCTACTGTAGCACACCAAAAATCATAAAATACAGTTGTAAGTAGACGTTGACGGTATACGCCATTGTGAATCAGAGTTCTGATTGTTCTAAACGAGCCTGTCCAGTCGACCAGGAACAAGATTATTGCACCGATCAGGGCTTGATGCTTTAGTTCCGACGATCGTCTAGGGTACATCACATCACGGTGATCGCAAAGAACGTGTGCAAACATGCATACGGATTGTAGCAAGCTTAGGCAAATTCAAAGTTCCCAGCTGCAAGACTATGAATGTTATGGGTTGCAACATGTACGTAGTTAGGCTAGCTCGTTAGTCTAGATATCTTCATATGTCCGTAAGACTTTCATCACCAAGCTCAAGTTTGAACGATCGCAATGCATCTCAGAAATTGGTTGATGATATGTTCTAGCTTTCAGATAGGTAATCTTACTGTCTAAGTGCTAATTGCGTGTTTCAGTGTGACTACTAGCAAGAGCTTACATGCATTAATAGAGCATGAATTATCGGAAAACATGCTTTCTCATGAATATATATATTGATCTAGATACAGTAGGCCTGACTCGCCTGAGTAGGGAATACTAGGGATTATAATTGACTAGACACAGCTGGTACTAGATAGTAAATCAAGTCTATACCCTCGCTGAGACCGATGAGAAGTCTCTTCCGTGAATTGAAAAAAAAGCCGTACACATTTGACCAGCCTAGTTATACTGTAACTATTAACTACAGTAGTATCAAGATTGACCATTTCTAGACCACAGGGTAGGTGTACAGATATCAGAGCCCTGATTAATAGTTACCGTCGGTAAATTTCAGCGCGCGGATATTACATCATATGACGATTTCCCCAGAAAAAAAGTCCCAACTGTGTATGCCTATACCCTATACCAGCGATCGGCTCAAGATTTATAGTATAGATTTGAAGAATAGTTTATCGATTCAAAGAGTAAGTACTGCCGATAGTTGGAAAGTGCTATTGAAACAACTAGTCTAGTACACGTGTGGTTTACACAGAATCTAGTAGCTCCTATTCAATCTACAGTTTATCGACCATACATGGAAATGCTGTCCAGAACCTGCTCCAGAACTTGCTCCAGAACTTGCTCCAGAACTTGCTCATGGACTACGGCCTACCAGCTACAGTAGGGCCTGGACAGAACTAGCTATGGGTGCCGCTTTCCCACCGTATACCGGTAGTTTACTCTCCAATACCGGATACGCGTCACACCGTAATAGCTAGGCCCCAAGTTGCCCACAACTGCAGCCAATTAGAAGGCGTAAATGAGGCACGCGAGCCCTTTCCAATTAAGCCGCCAATGGTTTAAAATGATGTGCATTATTTCCTCTTTCGGAAAGAAGCTGCAGACTCCCAGTAGCCAGTCCCTCGAGGAGGTTGAAGCATATGTCTCATTCTCTAAATATGATTGGCTAGCCATGTGCTGCTTAAAAAATTTAAAATTTTTCTTTATTTTTTAAAAATTTCTTTATTTTCCTTATTTTCTTTCTTTCGCTGTTAATTCGCTGTTAAATGCATCAGGGTTAGGCCCTTTGGCCGTCATCTCCCAACGTTTACGGAGCTAGCTCTAGTAGGAAACACTGCACACGACCCATATGCAGACTTTTTTAGCAGCTATTTTCTCTTTTGTACTACAGCTGGAGTAGCTAAAGCTCCAAATGGAAAAAAACCTAAAAGATACAATTCATGCCAATTCCCTTATGTCTCAAGGTAATTAGACTATAAATAATAGTCTGTTCCCCTCTGTTCACATATTTCATTTCATATTTCATCTCATCTCAACCTCATTTTCATTCACTACATCTCCCTTATATACAGCAATGGCAACAAACAAGCATATGACAGCCGGCGGTAACGCTGCATTCAAGAATCATGCTAACGACTTTGCTCATATCGCTGATCCTTACGAGAGACGGAGATTGGCACTCGAACAGATTGACAATGAAGCCTTTGGCTGGACTCACGTTAAGGCTATCCTTGTCGCTGGTATTGGTTTCATGACCGACTCTTTTGATATCTTTGCCATCAATATTGCAACTTCCATGTTTGCCTACGTTTACTGGGGCTCGACCATTGGCGGCACCGCAACAATTCCTTCTTCTACTTCTACAGTCATCAAGGTATCGACTTCCGTGGGTACTGTTATTGGACAACTCTTCTTCGGATGGCTGGCAGACGCTGTTGGACGTAAGAAGATCTACGGTACTGAACTCATGATCATTATTGCTGCAACTATCGGTCAGACCATCATTGGCGAGTCTCCTGCTATTACCTTTGTCGGCACTCTTGTTTTCTGGCGTATTATTATGGGAATTGGTATCGGTGGTGACTACCCTCTCTCGTCTATTATCACATCTGAGTTTGCTACTACCAAGTGGAGAGGTGCTATTATGGGTGCTGTATTTGCCAACCAAGGTTGGGGTCAGCTTCTCGGTGGTATTGTCGCCGTAATCTGTGTTGCTGCCTGGAAAGACACTTTGATTCAAGCCAACGACGTTTCTGAGTGCACTGGCGACTGTATCAAGGCTATTGACCAAATGTGGAGAATTCTCATTGGTGTTGGAGCTGTTCCTGCTGTCTCTGCCCTTTACTTCAGACTCACAATCCCCGAAACTCCCAGATATGCTTTGAACAATGCGGCCGATGACGAGGCCAAGGCCGCCAAGGCTGAGATTCAACAAGTTCATCCTGAAGGATCTCCTGCTGCTGTCGAGGAAGAGGTAGAGGAATACACTCCTCCCAAAGCCTCGTGGGCCGATTTCTGGAGTCACTTCGGCCAATGGAAGCATGGTAAGATTCTCTTAGGTACTGCCGGATCTTGGTTCCTCCTTGATGTCGCATACTACGGTCTCTCCCTCAACAACTCTGTTATTCTCGGTGCTATCGGTTACGCTGGTCAGAAAAACGTTTATCACAATCTTTTCAACATCTGCGTTGGTAACATTATCATTACATGTGCTGGTGCTATTCCTGGCTACTGGGCATCTGTAGCCACTATCGACACCCTTGGCCGCAAAACCATCCAGATGTGTGGATTCGTTATTCTTACTGCCATCTTTTGCATCATTGGTTTCGCTTACAACAAGCTTGGCGATCACGGTTTGCTTGCTCTTTACGTACTGGCCCAATTCTTTTGCAACTTTGGCCCTAACGTTACCACTTTCATCTTCCCCGGTGAAATTTTCCCTACTCGCTACAGATCTACTGCTCATGGTATGTCTGCTGCATCTGGTAAGATTGGTGCCATTATTGCCCAGTGTGTGCTTGGTCCTCTTATCAACCACGGCTGCCCTGCCGACAAGAAGAACTGCTGGCTTAACCATGTCATGCAAATTTACGCTCTGTTTATGTTTCTCGGAATCTTTACTACTATGCTGCTCCCCGAAACCAAGAGACAGACTCTTGAGGAGCTGTCTGAAAAGTACCATGGCGAGATTGACATTGGAAAGCGCAGATATGAGGAGGCCCAGGCCGCAAAGGGCTTGGAGGTTTAATACCATGTCATTATTTCATTCACAATTTGTTTTTATTTATCATTAGAGATTTTTAGTATTTTTTTTAGATTTAGTTTTGTTTGCATCGATCCATCCTCAATATGATTTTTATTTGTTACCGAATTTGACTTGATATTCTTTGGCGTTCTAACGTTCATTTGAAAGAAGGAAATCTGGAGTCTATTGTAGACTAGTCTACATCGATTTCGTTGACATGTGAAGAAGTGGATATTGGTGGAGCGGCTCTTCAGAAAAAAATTTAATGAAAAGAATTTCTCTGTAAGAAAACTTTGACAGCTTTTTTCATTTTTCACATACTTTACATTTTGGACATCCGAGAGAAAGGATAGTTCTAAAGTAGCGCTAGCTTGATGAGTGCCAGGACAAATGTAAGCCATCAATTTATTAGACGTCGAGTCCGTGCAGTCCGCCGTGGACTATATGAAATTTTTTTTTTTTCACTCCGCGTGGACTAGCCTACAGACTCAAGATCCCGAGATCTATTAACTTTGCACTAACTAGGACAAAGTAGACTAATTACTACCGGTAACTAGTACTATTTAGTATCTACATCTGACCATTTTGCCCAAGAAGGAGTAATAAGTTCAATTTGGATAAAAAATCCGCAGCCCTTCAACTGGACTAGACCAATATTGGGTTTTTGCCAGCAGCGTGGCGGCCGTGGCCTGCAGTGTCAGGCAGCTGTGACAGCCTGGGCTCGTGCGGAAAAAAAACGGAAAAAAAAAACGGAAAAAAAAAACGGAACTTTTTTACCAGTTATAGCCCCCCAGAATTCACTGTGGACTTGATTACATATACAGTAGTCTAGCAAAATCGGTGAATGTTCAGGAGATCTCGAATTCATTGCAATAGCTAGAATAGACTAGAAAAGAACAGCCCCAAAATTGTAAAATGTCATGTCCATGAGTATCCGGACAAAGGCGCACACTAGACTATGCTAGCTACGTCGTGCTAGTAGTACGTGGTACACAGCTACACCGTGGTATGTTTGGTTCGCGCGCAAAGCCGAAATCGCCACAGTTTAAGGCTTCATTGGCGGCGCCATAGAATCCAAATATATACCGGCGCCGGTATACACACCCGAGCGGGCCTGAAATTAATATTTGAAAGTCATAGCTGAAATATATAATAATATGAAAAATTTAAGAAAAAATAAAGCTCTAGGATAAAAAGCCAGCCGGCCGACGGCTGAGAGCCTGAGAGGGAACTACTGTAGTACAGGAGTTTAATAGAGCATTCTAAAGCAAATGAAATATTCAAACTTCAAAGTATATCACATGTAAAGAAAATTATAATAGCTAGATATACCAACATACGGCCGGGGGTAAAAATCAAAAATTTCATGCTTCCCTACGCCTTCCAAACCTTTCAAGGTACACTTTCCGCCTTTATTTCTTTCTTTCTTTCGCATGCAATGCCACTGCTATTGTAATTGAACGAAAATAGGACTTTGGGGCTTGGCCTTAATAACAAATGTTTTGACCAGCATTGCACAGCTGATATTCGCATTATATTGCACTGTTTTTCTGCCTTTTTTTTCATTCATGCTTTTTTTTTTTTTTTTTACCCTCTCTACCGGTAGATCTCCAGTCTTTTGATTTCAGACGACTATAGCTATCGGGTAATGAAATACATTTGCACTATCTCTTGGCGACTTGGTCACCCTATGGAGCTCTGCGCTCTTTGTGTTTAACTTTCATTCACTTGGTATATACAGTAGAGTTGAAGTAGACTGCTAAACTAGTGTAGGTGGTGTTTGTCCATGAGCTGGAAATTTAATGTTCGCTTTGTATAGCCTCAGAGATATGTGAGTTCGGAGCGCATTTAATCATTATTAGCTAGACAAGCAGAAACCTAGTAATTGCAACAATTCATAATGATGACAATACAAGAATTATAAAGAGCCATGTACGACGCATGTTTGTAGCTTGTAGCTGGATGGATACTGGGGCAAAGTGATCAAAAACCTCAGGGTGGACTTATACTGTAATAAAAGATTTTTTACCAGTTTATTATCATTGAAAACCATGGCCAAAAAGATGATTTGGGCCTCATTGTGTTCTACAGTGGTTCTATCGAATAGTCCAGACTCTATCATACCGGTATATAAAAATGCCAATAATCTGGCATAATATGCATTAATTTCATTTGTCTACGTATAGTAGACTAGTCTAATTGAATTTACCTGAACCTAACTTTTTCCAAAAATACCCTTCATCCCCAGTCGATTCCCCTTCTTACAATTTTTTGGCGTGGGGCTCCACTTCTGTTGGTAACCTGCGACGATGAGCGCTTGTTTACACCCCTCGGTTCCGCAGCTACTGTTGGCCATGCTACTCTAAAGTATTCGTTTCCAAAGTCTGAGGCAATACCATAGTCTCCACGCTGAACAACAAATTCCTGAAGTAGATACTTATTTCGCATGTAATTCGCGGAACCCTCGGGATCAACTATTAGAGGAACATCCCCAGAGGCGGACGTCTGCTTAAACCAGTTGCGTAGAAAAATAAATTTCTTGCCCAGCCCATAGGATGCTTGGAAAGACTTTCGCGGGAATGCGGGCTTTCGATTTTTGGTAGATTTGGCTAAAGTAGAGCGGTCGCTCCATCCCTCGACTTGGCTTAAGCTATTTTCAATATTTTCTGAGGTTTCAATATACACCAAACCAGATATCTGCGATAAAGATTGAGATGATGTCTTCATCAACATTATAACAGCCGAAGACGTTATCGTGGAACAACGGTTGAGACAGAGAAGGCGTAAGTTTTGCCACTGACCACTCTTCATAGACACTGCCCAACATCGTAAGACAGTGCTATCCACACTTTCACAGCCAGACACATCCAGCGCCACTAAGCTTGGTAGTGCCATAATGTCTAAAAACACCTGCCTCTCTGGTTGCATCAATTGAGCCTTAGGCACACTTATATCCAACAAAGTCAGAAACTTGAAATGCTGCCTCTCGTTCAGTTCTGAGACAAGACTGTTCATATTGCGTAATCCTGGTATGTACTCGATGCGATGATTAGTGCGAATCATCAAGCGGTCGTTTAAACATCGCGTACGCGCGTCCCAATGCACGGGGTTCCGGCTACTATTCTCAAAGATTCTGGTATATGTCGCTTTGCCATGACATCTGAACCTACGATCAGCTCCAAACACATTAGCAAATCTCTGGAATATGCTGTATGAATCCGATCCTACGCAGGCTACCTCGTCCCAAACATTCTTCCATCCATTATCCCAAGTAAGTGCAGACTGTGTCATAATCGATTCTGTGAGATCATCTGGATATTCCTTAATCATTTCAGCCAGTTTAAGAGCCGCTAATTCGCGTAAGCTTTTGACAGTAGTACCAGGTTGATTATTATGATCCGCCTTATCTTCCGCACAGCCTTCATGGCAAAGGCGTTGCCAGGCGAATGGTTTATAGCTGCCTTCTATTCCGGTGTTCGCCTCTAATCCCAATTGCTGGTGTTGCTGCTCCTCAACCTGATACGGGTTGTCATCTTTCCTAGGGTGGGTGTTGTTCGCAGAGGCAGTGAAAGATTTTGTAGACGCCGCCCGGCTCTTGCGTTTGAAAAATAACCTTCCTTTCTTAGACGGGTGTAAATGTCTAATCGCGGGTCCATCACCA
>JAJMKT010000076.1:0-67225 GCA_030563985.1 Geotrichum restrictum | reverse complement strand
GGAAGTGTGTTTATTTGATCCCAAAAAACAAATGTGAATGAAAATGAAAATAAATAAGAGACTTACTGGCAGCAGCAGTAGCTTTACTACTCATGTTGCTCAGAGGGAAGGAGCTACGAGAGGCTTCAATGAAGTTGGTGAAGCTGGGGGAGGGACACAGCAAGAGTGCGGAGGACGGAGGGCGGAGGGTGGAGGGCAATGGGCAATGGGCAATGGGCGAAGAAGCCCTGGAAAGTTGGAGAGAGGAAAAGGGAATTATTGAATCCAATGTACAGCTGTATGAGTGCGATGAAATGGTGGTAGTGAAAATAAATTAGATTTAGTACGTAGTTTATTACTAATGATGATGTAATTATATATTTATTACATAAGCCAATGTGGGCAAGGATAGCACCTAAAGAGGAAATATTACTCCGAAACAGGCTAAAGGGCGCAGGTATCAAAGCCTAAAGCGGATCATTTCAAGTCAAAAACGAAAAAGAAGTTAAAAGCTGTGATTGGCTGCAGGGTAATGAGTTAAACTCGCTGAGAGGAAAGAAGCTTATGTGTGGACTTAATTAAAAAATCCTTTTATTATAATTTCTGGACTTGAAGAGAAGCCTTCAAGAAGGTGATGGCAACTGGAACTTACAAAGAGTTGAGTTAAGCAGACGGTAATTCCTTTCTTCTATCAGCCAGTCTACGTCTACTAGACTACGTACAGTACTGTATAGTCTATGCCAGTGCACGGCAACTCGAAATTCAAATTACGGCACACTCGCGAAATACGTTTGGTCAATATGGGAAAAAGGACCATATAATCCCTGTCTGACCAATCGCAAATTAGGATCGACATGCATTAAACCTTAATTTGGACTCTGCGACAGGCTACAGGCGGTCGAGGACAATTGTAGCTGCGTCGCTAATTAAATTGATTTGTGTCCTCGTTTTGACAGTTTGGAAAACGTTTGAATTCAAGTGAAGTTTAGACTTCTTCTCACTCTTACCTTCTACACAGGCCTAGACTATACAGTAGATTGAACCGCGGCCCATCATCATGACGTTACCACATACTACTACTATTGCTAGTACTAAGAAACCATGGGTTGTACAGAAGTTTGGAGGTACTAGTGTTGGCAAGTTCCCCATGGCTATAGTTAACGACATCATCAAAGACTATGCCCAAGACTACCAGGTCGCCGTAGTGTGCTCAGCAAGGTCGACTGATGTCAAGTCGGAGGGCACCACGAGCCGACTAGTCTCGGCAGCCTCCAAAGCCCTGGAGCACGAAAGCTTTGAAGGCATCATTGGCGACATTCGAGAATCCCACCTCGCAGCTGCCCGTTCACACATCACAGGCAGCGCAACCATTTTAGATCACCTAGAGACCGCTGTGAACCACGAATGCGATTCTGTCGCTTCCATCATATCCGCCGCCCGCGTTATTGACGAAGTCAGCTCACGAACAATGGACGCAATCATATCAGCAGGCGAAAAGTTGTCCTGCTTATACATGGCGGCCCTCATTTCGGATAACGGGCTGCCGGCAAAGTACGTCGACCTCTCCCACGTCGTGCCCTCTTCGTATGTAGCATCGCCCCAGAATGGGAACGCGTTGGATAAGGAGTTTTATAGGTACCTCGTGGACCAGATTAGAAAGGAGGTGGAAGCGTGTAATGGGGCAATACCGGTCATTACGGGGTTCTTTGGAGCTGTCCCCGGAGGGCTCCTTGAAAGCGTCGGACGCGGGTATACTGACCTCTGTGCAGCACTGACGGCTGTGGCGGTGAAAGCCGACGAGCTTCAGATATGGAAAGAGGTTGACGGAATATTCACGGCGGACCCCCGGAAAGTTCCCACCGCGAGGTTAATTCCCATCATCACACCTGACGAGGCAGCCGAGCTCACGTATTATGGGTCAGAGGTCATTCATCCGTTTACAATGGAACAAGTTATGAATGCACACATTCCAATTTGTTTGAAAAATGTCATGAACCCGCAGGGACAGGGCACAATGGTGTACCCGGAACGTGATACCACGGGCACTCCCACGCACCGGATGACCCGAACCGAGAACCAGACGTCGTCGGCGTCGTCGTCGGGCTTTTTTGAAATCTCTTCAAAGAGTGGGCCTACCGCCGTGACCACGAAAAGCAACATCATCGTACTGAACGTAAACTCCAACCGACGGGATCTTTCGCACGGGTTTCTTGCCCACGTTTTTTCCATTCTCAACAAATGGATGCTTGTAGTGGACCTCATTTCGACGTCGGAGGTACGCGTGTCCATGGCCTTGCAGACAACGTTTTCGGAGGATCATTTCAAGAACGCCATGGCTGAGTTGCGCAAGTACGGTACAGTGGACGTTATTCGCAAGTTGTGCATCGTGTCGCTGGTGGGCACGCAGATGAAGCAGTCTATTGGCACAGCTGGCAGCATGTTTTCTGCGCTGGCGGATGCTGGTGTCAACATTGAAATGATTTCACAAGGCGCCAGTGAAATCAACATTAGCGCTGTCATTGAGCAGAAGGACACGCTGAAAGCGCTCAATGTTTTGCATCACCGTCTGCTATGCAGGCCCAGAACCCCGTCATTGCTCAATTTGCATGAACTTCATCATTAACTGAAGAAAGAAAAAAAAACGGTTGGTAAGCTAGGTTATATAGAAAAAAATTTACGGGATCTCGATCGAGGAAGAGTCTTTTTTCTTTTTAGAAGGCAAAAATCTGGTCCTCGAGTTTAGAGACGGGACGGGCTTTAGTGTAGCCCATGTCGACCGCAGCCTTCTTAATAGCACTAATCATGGGGGGAGGTCCACATAGAAGCAGCTTCACATTGTCTGCGGGGGCGGTCGTGTTTGCCGAAATAATGTCCGACGTAACAAAGCCCACACTTCCAGCCCAGCCCTCTGGTGGGTTGTTGAGGACGTAGTGCACATTAATGTTGGGGAGTTTTGCCATTTCATCGATATCCTTGCGCAATAGAATGTCCTCCTCGTTCACGTTGGCGTAGATAAGGTTGACCTGGGTCTTGTCGGCGGGGTTGCGAGCAATTGCCTTCATGATCTGGTACATGGGAGTGATACCGGTACCACCTGCAATCATGTTGAAGCTCTTGACCATGCCAGGGGTATACTGGAACGCGCCCTTGGGTCCGCGCACACGCATGCTGTTTCCAATGCTCAGTCCAGCAACATGCTTTGAGATATTTCCAGTGGGGTACGATTTAATGAGGAGGTCAAAGAAACCCTTGTCTTCGTCGGAGGAAGTAGGGGTATAAGAGCGGAGAACGTCCTTGCCATCAATCTCGGCGGCAAGAGAGACATGCTGGCCAATTGGGAGGCCCAAGACATCGGTAGGGCTGGGCAGGCCAAATCGGTAGACAGCAGAGTTCGGGGACAAGACGGTCTTTTGAATGAGGGGGAATTCGTTGAACTCGACTGGGTGGAGTACAGGCCTGGATCCAGATCCGCTAATGAAGAGGTAGGCGGCGACCAGCAGAGCAGCAGTGACGACCGCGACAACGATGACGGGCAGACTGGAGGAGGACATTGTTGTCAGAAACGAGTCGAAAGGTGTCGAAATGTGTCGAAATGTGTCGAAATGAGAGTGAAAGAGGGAAAAGGAAAGAAAAGAAAGAGAGAGAGAGAGAGAATTTCAAAAGAAAAATCACAGAAACCAAAGTGAATGAACGAGCGAACGAGAAAACGAGCCAAAGGAACCGTTGGATCTGCCCAACAAATAGCCGTACGATAGGGTAACTTGATAGCATTTTTAAAATAAAACACGACATTCAAAGTTGGCTAACCGAAGTGCATGTCGGTGCTTTTAGAAGTGCCGAGAGGTTGGTTTCGGTTTCGGTTTTCAACTTAAGAGACCCGAGTCATGTGGATTCAGCTGAAAAGTCGTGTCGGGTCGGGAATGGGTTAGGTGAATGTTGTCATGACAATATTTCATTTTTCATTTTTCACTCAACAACAACAAAGATGTTGTAACCTTCAAGAGTTTAGCCATTTTCACACTTAAATCACCACCTTCAACCACCCCCACCATCACCATCACCATCACCATCACCACTCACCATGTCCTTCGAGAACCCACCATTCGTTCGGTCTCTGTACGAGTCAGGGACGCCCCGCAAGCAGCAGCAACAGCATGTATCGACACCCGGACAAAACGTAGCTACCCCTAATCGCAACATTCTAACCCCTACGTTTTCAACACCCAGTACCAGCTTTTCTTTATCAAACATGAGTGGAATCAGCAATAACAGTCCGCTGGCAGGACGTGGGCCCGGAGGGTTTAGGGTGGATATTGCTGCCAAGCAGAAAGCGGCAGCGGCTGCTGCTGCGGCGAACGCAAATGTGCCCTCGAATACTTCAGTGGAATCAACACCATCGTCGTTTAGGGCATCCCAGAATCTCAACACTCCAAAGTTTGATCAAACCATTACTAGTAATTCGAGCTTGCTGTTTAACTCTACCCCTGTGAGAAATTCTCGCTCAGCGTGGGATACCCCAAATGGATCGTTCATGACTGCGCGGGCTGCTGGGTTTCCGAGCCCAATGACTCCCGCAGGCAAGGTTCTAGCAAACAATAGCATCAACAACAGCATCATTGACAATATCAACAACTTTTCAATAGGAACACCAATGTCGCCGTCAACATTGGCAGCGACTGCGGCAAAAATGGCGGCGGGGGGATCGTTACCTTCGACTCCAAACGCGTCAAAACCGCCTAAACCGACATCAGTCCCTACTGGCTCTTGGGAGCACCCCGATCTTGCCGTGATTCGTAGCAGAACTGTCAATAAACAAGAAGTATTGCGGGTCTTGTTCATCAATATCTGTGGGGCGTTCATTTTCAACTATGTGCAGGAATTCCTTGGAAAATTTTATTCTACTTTTTTTGCCTTACCTGCCGATGTGACTACTCAACTGAATGCTCAGCTGGCCAAGTACTCGAGCATTGGGTTCTATGCTGCAAGTGTTGTACGTGGAATACTGTTTCTTAACATTCTGTGGAACACTTACCGATTACTGAAGCCGCAGGATAAGTTTGAGGATCTCCCACTCACACCATCCCAGCGTAGACTCAAGGGGCTCCCGGAGTCGCCGAATGCAAAAGTGCCTGCTCATCCTGCTACTCCTCCTCAGTACTTGAAGTCGTCGGCTCAAACTAGGTACTCTTCGCCACGTCCTAATGGGTCACCGCTGGCGACTTCTTCTTCAAGTGGTGGCAGCCTTACACGTGGAAAATCGTTCAATGCAACGGCATCAAGCGTTGCGATAGGCGGCGCCGGAGCTTCTCCTGCAAAGTTTTCGCCTCTCAAACTTGGGCCCGAGTCACCATTAGCAGGTCTCAACCGTAAATTGAATACCCCGGTAAAGGATCGAAGTAGTTTAGACTATCAGCCTCAACAACAACAGTCTCAACAACAAAACCAACAACAACAACAACAACAACAGGGGTCGGTGGGCACACCTGCAAGACCTTTAAACATAAGTCGACTGTCTGCAAGTTCGGTCTTGAAACCGGATTCGCCTGCAGCTTCAATGGTGTCGGCTAGTCCTGGGTCGACGTCTAATACATCTTCAGCTAATGTGTCGTTTACGCCAAGTGGACGGTATAGATATATGGCTGAGTCGCCCAACAGGCACCGCACATACCGTAAAATCTAGCATTTTTACAAAGTGTGTATACTGGTATAGATTAATGTAACTGACTCTAACTATATTTTATTCTCTGAATATCGGGGAAAGACTTAGTAGCCCAGGTTCAAGAAATCGAGCTTCTTGATGACCTCGGGATCAATTCCAGCGGGAGAAGTGGACATGGCATACTTCATGGACCCTTTAAGTGTCAAGCCAATGTTGCCAGCCTTAATCTCGGGCTCCAGTTTCTCAATAATGGCTTCAATCAAGATGTGCGCATTGCTCGAGTTGGCCTTGAGGTTGGAAACGACCGTCTCAACTGTAACGGGTTCAGCATCCTCACGCCAGGCATCATAATCGGTCGACATGCAAATCATCTGGTAAGAAATCTCTGCCTCCTTTGCCAACTTGGCCTCAGGAACCGCCGACATGTTGATAACCGAACCGCCCCAAGACCGGTACATCCAAGACTCGGCCCTAGTCGAAAAGGCGGGACCCTCCATACAAATCAGTGTCAAATCCTTGCCGCCCTCCGACTTTTTCGTGTGCAACTTAACGTCCGGATAAGGACTATCATCAGCCACCTTCAAGATGCCCTCACCTTCCCCAAACTGTTCCATAAACAGACCCAATTTCACATCAAACGGTTCTCCAAATCCCACATGTGCCACGGCACCCTTTTCAAAAAAAGTAGAGGGCCGGATTCCTTTTGTTCGGTCAATAATCTGTGACGGGACCACAAAGTCGCGAGGCCGCACGTGGGCTTGTAGGGAACCCACGGCCGAGAACGCGACAATTGTGGTGACACCGATGGACTTCAGGGCCGCAATGTTGGCGCGCGCAGGAACGTCGGAGGGTGAAAATTCGTGATGAACGCCGTGGCGCGCAAGAAAGGCAATGGGGAAACCTGTGGCTGTGCGGGAGATGGTGATAGGGGAGGAGGGAGTGCCCCAGGGTGTGGGCACGGTGATTCGGGCTACGGGAGTGAGGCAGGAAAGGTGGTAGAGACCGGTGCCTCCGATGATGCCGAGAAAGACGGGCTCGTCAAAGGTTGAAGGAAGATGGGTAGTAGACATGGCAGCTGGGATCTCGAGAGAGAGAGAGAGAGCAGTAATTGAAATTGTGAAATAAACTTGAGGAAAAGGTAAAATTTGAAAAAAAAAAAAAAATTATAAATCGATTATGATTTCTTGTGGGTAAGGGACTCATGTGCACGTCAAAGCACATATGTTGTGAGCCGTGGCCATGGCGAAAGATCCGACCAAACACAGACCGACGTGCAAACACGAGACCTCAATTGCGATATCGATGCCACCACGGCTATGTTCTCCGACGAGACGTCTACGTTACGGCAGGTGGCTCCAACTTTTTATACTCACGCACGACACTCCGCACAATCTCACGCGAATCCTCAAACTCCTCCAAGCCATCCTCAAACATGGCCTCTTTCTTATACGGCTCCAGAAACGCTTGTCGCTTCCACAGCCTTTCAAACTGGTCAAGCGTGCGCTGGAAGAGCGATGTGATTGATGTATGGTTTGCGAGCATGAGGCCCGAGATTCGTGAATGGTGATGACTGCTCGTGGACGGCAAGTAAGGGGACCGCCTCGATAACGAAATTTGTAAGGACGTGGGTGCCGACGGCATGAAATTGGCAAGGTTTCGTTCACGGATTCGGAGCAGCGATTTGTGAATGTCGGTGGGATCGACTTCGCCCTGGATAATGTTTAGAATCGAAAGGTAGCAGCTTGTTTTCGATTGCCCCGTGCTTACCATGCGGTTCTTTGGTTGTAGCAGCCGGCGCATCACGTCGAGCACTGTTGTCTTGCGCACGAGCTTGGCTTGGTCGACGGTATCGTTTGTAAAAGGCGTATAGCTCGTCATGAGGAAATGGCATTTGGGAATAGGAATGAGCGACGCCATGATGCTCGCAAGGTCGTTGTGGAGGTACCCAGGGTATCGCAGGGTCGACGTAGAGGCAGACATGACGGTCGACACGAGTTGGTTGGTTTGCTCCACCGACGGCGACTTTACATTAAGGGTATCTGCCGCAATCCTGGACAACGCGCCGTTATCGAGGACAATGACGGAATCGGCATAAAGGGCGAGCCGTTTGAGGGTCAGCATGCTGTTATAGGGCTGCACGACGACGTCCGACATCTGATGAGACTCTGGAAACACGGAATAAGTCTGAATCAGTTTTTTCGGGAACCGGTCGTTTATGTTCTCAAGCAAGAACGAACCAATACCAGACCCTGTGCCGCCCGCAATCGAATGCAAGAGCATGAACCCTTCCAACGAGTCGGACCCATCAGCCTCGCGATCCAGCATATCCATAAGGACATCGACAATTTCCTCCCCAGCATGATACCCCGCCGCCCAGTTATTTCCCGCACCACCGCCCTCGGGCGAGACATAGACGTTTTCATGATTAAACATTTTAGAATAGGTGCCTGTCATGATTGAATTAATGACCCGAGGTTCGAGGTCGACCAGGATGGCCCGAGGGATGTACCGCGTATCGTCAGACTGGTAAAAAAACACGTCCTTCCTGTCGCCGCCCAGTCCGTCTGCCGCGTAGGGCTCAAGCGTACCGTCTGCAGATATCCCGTGCTCTAGACATAGCTGTTGCCAGAATTGGGACCCGATTTGGTTTCCGCACTGCCCGACCTGAATAGAGATGAGTTCTCTAAGCAATTGTTAGAGGCATAGTCGTTAAAAGGGTGGGTGGTTTGTACTTGCCGTGGCATGTTTAGAAGTGGCGGATGGTGGATGGTGGATGGTGGTGGTGGTGGTGGTGGTGGTGGATTGTGATGGCTTTGATTGCGATAGTTTTGGGGTTGTTGCTCGTTCGCGTTGATTTTAAGAATGAAATATCGCTTATTACGCGAAGGAGGAGCGTGTGTTACGTAAAGTTTATGTAAACATGATTACATTATGATTACGTGATAATTACATTATGATTACATAACTGATTGGTCATCTTTGATTTATCCCGCGGCAAAATCAAAATATTTCATCCGTCACGTGCAATTAAATCAGCCGGTACACCGGTTGCTTGCGCCGTGTCAAAGAATTAGGGCAAGACCGTCGTAGCCTTGCCACGTAAAACAACGTAAAACAACGTAAAACAACGTAAAGCTACGTCAACCACGTCAACTCTACCACGGACTCTACCTTCAACTACCCCACATTTTACCCGTGAAAGCCCCGGAAGAAACGCATTACCACGGGAAGTGGCTACCACAGAAAAGGGCTTTAATTGTGCCTGAGAGCTGTTGCTGGTTTCAGCCGTTTTTTCCCTTCAATTGCGCTCACTCAGATCGCCCTTGAAAGTATACGGTTCAAAATTTATATAAATCTCTCCATTTCTGCTTTTTTTCTTCTTTCTTTTCTTCCCTTCTCATACCATTATAACCTCACTTCATCATGACTTCTATTCCTACTGTCGCCCTCAAGACCTCTGGTCAGCTCATGCCTCTCATTGGATTCGGTGCCTGGAAGGTCCCCAACGCTACCTGCTCTGATACCATCTACGCGGCCATCAAGGCTGGATACAGGCTCATTGACGGTGCAGAGGACTACGGCAACGAAAAGGAGTGCGGTGACGGTGTTCGTCGTGCCATCAAGGACGGCATCATCAAGCGCGAAGACATCTTCATCACGTCCAAGCTCTGGAACACTTTCCATTCCAAGGAGCACGCTGTGGCGGCTGCCAAGCGCTCCCTCGCTGACTGGGGGCTCGAATACCTTGATCTCTTTCTTATTCACTTCCCCATTGCGCAAAAGTACGTAGACCCCGCTGTGCGGTACCCTCCCGGTCTGCTTGTGGACGAGAATTCCACCGCTGTCGAATTTGAAAAGGTGCCCCTTGCCGAAACCTGGGGCGCCCTCGAGTCCCTCGTGGAGGCCGGTCTTGTCAAGAACATTGGAATTTCCAACTTCAATGCCGGGCTTGTTAGAGACCTGCTGAACGTGGCCAAGATCAGACCTTCCGTGTTGCAGATTGAGCACCACCCTTACTTGACACAGCCCGCCCTTATCGATTACGTGCAGGCCCAGGGACTCGCTGTGACGGCGTACTCGACGTTCGGGCCCCAGTCGTTTTTGGAAATGGGCCATGAGGTCGCTCAGAGCACGCCTCTGGTGCTGGAGCACGATACCGTCAAGGCTATTGCCAAGACCCACGACAAGTCGCCCGCTCAGATTATTCTGCGTTGGGCCACTCAGCGCAAGATTGCGGTTATCCCCAAGTCTAACAACGTTGAGAGGCTCAAGCAGAACCTTGCCAGCGCGAGCTTTGACCTGACGGAAGCAGAGCTCAAGGCCGTGTCTGCGCTTAACATTGGCCTGCGCTTCAACGACCCCAACGACTGGCCTGGCAAGATTCCTATTTTCTAAGTGCAGTGTATTGAATAATGAGTAAATTTGACTGTTTGTGAGCCATGGCCATGACTATTACGTATTAATTAAAATTATAAATGTTCCATTTCTTCCCTCCGACTTTACCTCCACCACCCACAACCACCACCACCAACTACTTCAAATGTCCCTTGCTAAAGCCCTTAAAGTCGCCCTCATTCAATTCACTGTCACCGCAGACAAGGCCACAAACCTTCTCAAGGTCAAGGAAAAGGTCGCAGAAGCAGTTTCCAATGGCGCAAAGCTCGTGGTTCTTCCCGAGTGCTTCAACTCCCCCTACGCCGTGACCGCTTTCCCAAAGTACGCCGAGCCAATTCCCAGCGGCGAGACCACTCAGTTCCTCTCCAAGCTCGCGCTCGACTCCAAAATCATCCTCATTGGTGGCTCCTACCCCGAGTCCCACGGCGGCAAAGTGTACAACACAAACGTCAACTTTGGACCCGACGGTAAGATCCTGGGCCAACACCGGAAAGCCCATCTGTTTGACATTGACGTCCCTGGAAAGATCAGGTTTGTCGAGTCCGAGACGCTGTCGGCAGGGTCGAGCGCCACGGTGCTAGACTTGCCAGGATATGGTAAAGCTGGCCTGGGAATCTGTTACGATATTCGGTTCCCGGAGTTTGCGCAAGCTGCCACTGCGTCGTCAAACGCCTTTGCCATGATTTATCCGGGCGCTTTCAATACGACGACGGGGCCCTTGCACTGGAGCCTGCTGGCCCGTGCCAGAGCGGTCGATAATCAGGTCTACGTTCTGCTGTGCTCGCCTTCGCGTGACATGGCGTCGTCTTACCATGCGTATGGTCATTCTTTGGTGGTTGATCCGTGGGGAAAGGTTATTGCGGAGGCGGGCGAGGGAGACGACATTGTGTACGCGACACTTGAGCCTGAGCCCATTGCGAGCATCAGGGCCAGCATCCCCGTCCTGACGCAGCGGCGGTTCGACATCTACCCCAATGTCGCGGCGTCCTCCAAGATCAATTCGTAACTTTTGTATGAAATTCTGCCGTAAACGTCACAGCTGCCGTAAACGTCTCTGCCGTAAACGTCTCTCTGCTGCCGTATAACGCCGACGAGAGCAAAGCTTATTGCGCGGCTAACACCGTCGTTTTTAAAATATTTTGGTGATATCTTTTTTTTTCCCAGTGCAATTATTCAAAGCCAAACAACTCCCTATTTCTCTTTCCCTCCACAAACAACCCCAAATGGAAGCCATAAACATGCGACGCAGAACCGTTTCTACGTCCTCTTCGCGCTCCTCAATAACGGGTTCGTTTGTGAGCGAGACCCAAGAGCTCGACTCGCTCTACGACTTTCTCGCAAAGATCATTCTGCTCGGCCCATCAGGCTGTGGCAAGTCCTGCATTTTGCACCGCTTCGTCAAGGGCGACTGGAAGGTTCTGACCTCGCAAACCGTGGGCGTCGAGTTCTCCTCCAAGATTGTCAAGGTCGGCCAGGGCCCCCGCCTCAAACGACTCAAGCTCCAGCTCTGGGATACAGCGGGACAAGAACGGTTCAGGTCGCTTACACGGGGGTACTACCGCGGGTCAGCCGGTGTCTTGCTGGTATACGATATAACCTCGCGGGCCTCGTTTGCGGCGCTGTCCGATTTCCTGGCCGACGTGCGTGCGCTCACATCTCCATCGGTCTCGATTGTAGTGTTGGGCAACAAGGCTGACTTGCTGGAAACGACCGACCCTACTGCACTCGTGCCAGAATCCGAAGTAGCCGATTTTTGCATGGACCACAGCTCGGGCACTGGCAGCATCAACGGCAGCGGCGGTGGTGGTGGCGGCGGCAGCACAAACAACAGTAATGGCGGCCCTAGTAGCTATAGCAAAAACAGTACATCCAGCAGCACTTTTCTAGGCAGCGACATTTCCTTTCTAACGACATCAGCGCTTACGGGCGAAAACATTGACGAGTCGTTTCGGTTGCTGGCAGGCATGATTTTGACCAAGATTGAAATGGGCGTGATTGATCCTGAAAACATGGATTCGGGAGTTCAGTATGGAGACGTGCCTAGGTGGGATCGCAATTCGACAAGGCGTGGAGGCGGAGGCAGCGGCAGCGGCAATGGCGCTGGTGCTGGCAGTGGCAGCGGAACTGGCAAGAAACACGGTCGTTCGCTGACTACGCTGGTGGCAGGGTCCGGTCATCTCGGTGTTGGAGGGAACGAATACCAAAGCCGATTGCAAAAGAACCGAATAGTGCTCGGTGCCAGCGCAACTGCGAGCGCGGGACAGTCAATTGCGCTGGACCGAACCAAGTCGCTGCCGCACTCGGGCGGATCACCGTCGTCGTCGCCATTGTCGTCGTCGTCGCTGTTACCGTCGTCGTCAAACGGCGGTTATGGCAGATGTTGTTGAGGGTTCGAAGTGGATTTTTTTATTTTATTTTCGTTTTTTTAGATTTTTATAGTTTTTTTTTTTCCTTCTCTAATTCATCAAAAACTAATTTTTTTTCCTCTTTCTCGTTCATCGCCAGGGGCACCATCTTCTCACTTTCCCTTCCCTTAAGCCCTGCTTCACTCGCAATTTCAAGGCCCTTCAGACCTCATTTCAGACCTCATTTCAGACCTCATTTCAGACCTCATTTCAGACTTCAATTCGCTGGTTCTCTAGGCTTCTTCTTCTTGTCCTCCTATTTCACTCCGTTTGCAGTCTGCGCTGTTACCGCTAAACTCAGATCCAAAAGCTTATTCCCCCTATTACAAGTCCTCTCGCGCCATGGCCAACGTCAACAACAGCCTTCACAGGCCTTACAGGAAAACCTCCTCGCCATTCTCACGGTCCCCGGCCTCCTCTTCCTCTTCCCTGGGCGTGCCCTCCTCTAGCGACGACAATGACCGCACCGTCGTCACTTCCTCAACTGCCGCTCCTCTTCACCGCTCGCGGTCCCACGTTTTGCCGCCTCCACCTCTCATGACCGACTTCACATCCTCCAACCACCGCCAACTGCTCAGCAAAACAGACGAAGACCTGTCCCCCTCCTCTTCGCACTCGTCCCTGGCATCCTACTTCCGCCGCGCAAACAGTGCCAGCCATGCAAGCCACGCGCAGCCGCCAACCACGACGGCGGCATCGCACAATCCATCGATATCTTCGTCCCTGAGCAGCTCTGCGCACCTCCACCTTCCCGCAAGCCTCAATCGCATCAAAAACAGCGTCATCCATAGAAAACACAGGAAAAATACCAACCACCACCCCCAAAATCAAGCTCTCGACAGCGATATCGACACCTCGTCTGCACAGACCTTGTATGTGTCTCATGCCCATATTTCGTTTGTGTCTTGTCTGGACAACTCTAACTTTATTTCCCTTTAGGCCTCCAACGTTCAACGCTCGCTTCGTCAGTCCAACCGCTGACATGGCTTCCGTCTACTCCGTCTCCAACTCCAACGCCAGCAGCTCGACAACCTCCGCAAACCTGTTTCCCATCACTGTCAGCGCCGCAAACTCCGTAAGGTCCCTGTCAAGCTTCTCTGACGCCACCGCTCCTGCTGCTCCTGCTGCAACACATGGCCTCAGCTCCCGCCAGCTGCACTATTCGTCCCACGCATCACACGCGTCGCACTCGTTTTCGAACTCTTCAGGTTCAGCCCTCACACCGCCTGATGCAGGTTCCGCCGCTGCACTTTCCACCGCCGTGACGTCAACGACACCAGGCGTTACGCCCAGCGCTACTCCAAACGCAACCCCAAGCGCTACCCCGAATGCCGGAATTTCATCGCACAGTCATACTCCGTCGGCTACTTCTCAGTCCTCGTTTCCAATATCAACCTTTGCGCTGACCCTCGAGGACACCCCTATACCCCCAAAATCCCTGCTATTCGCTCCTCAACCCACCAGCATTAGATCTTTAGACCCCTCCTCGCGAAGCCTGCCACCTTCAAAGCCTCTAGCCTCTACCTCTACCTCTCAGCCCGCAGTGCAATTCTCGAAACAATTTCTCACCATTGACGATCTTCACTCTACCCAGGACCCAAACTTTACCTCATCCCCTACCTACGATCGCCAGCTTCCCCCGGACTCACGTCGACCCTCCTACGCTTCGCAAGTCACAAACTCCTCAGTAAGCTCGAACACCAAACGATACGACTCGGACGATGCAAGCATGCTTAGCACGAGCCCCCCAAACTATTCATATCTAGAAGGTGATCATTCAAGCCTTACAACTCGCTCAAATTCCACCGCCGCTGCATCAAGCTCTACTGCAAGCTCTCGCATGAATCCAATTGTGTTTCCTCAGCCAGTTAGTATTCTGTTCCTGATTTCACTTTAGCCGTCTAACAAATTTTATAGGAAGAAGTGTTTGACACCAAAGAAATGCACCGCTATCTCGACCTCAAGGCCCGCTCTCAGCCACGATCACAGTCACGGTCACAAACACCTGCATTCACTTCCACCAGTCGGTCGGAGTCAGTGGACTCGGCTACGCACGGAAAAGGTAAAGGTAAAAAATCCTTTCTTGACAAGTTCATTTACCGTCGCGAGTCTTCTGGCGATTTCCAGGACAAGTCGCTCAAAAAGCAACTCAAGCAAAAAAGGTCGGATAGTAGCATCAAACCGTTTATTTCGAGCCGAATGGGTCCAGAGAACCATCATCGGCCAAGCAACGGAACCGGTATCTTCACTTCATTGGACCCATACAGCGCAGGAAGCAGACTGCGGTCGAGCTCGGCGACGAGACACCAAAAGAAAGCCGCAAACGCAAACGCAAACGCAAACGACTCTGTGGTGGGTCCACCTATTCCTGACATCAAACGGTACGAAACAATTCCGCAGTCACCTCTGGGTTCCGCCGCGGATGCTCCTGTTCACACCTGGGATATAGGTCTCGAGGGCATGAATGGAATTGTCGACCGTCGCAAAACCCATTCTGCTGGTAACTCAGTATCCCTAACACAACACAACGTCTCTTCCATTGTCCCTGAAACTGCGGGTGTGGTCTCGCTAGAAGGTACCCGCTCGTCTGTTGATATTCCTGGTCTTGAAGATCTTTCTGCCGCGTGGCAAGCTCCGGAGTCGTGGAATATTCTACCTGATACCCATACAGTCAATGTACTTCAGTTTCCTCCTGAATATGAGTCGGAAGCTGCTGTAAAGGTCGTTGCGCCCAAGCCCATCAAGCATTGTGTGCGGGTGTTCCGAGGCGACGGCACTTTTGGCACTGTCTCTTGCAACATTGACATTACTGTCACTGAGCTCATCCAGCTTCTCGGCAAAAAGTTTTTTCTTTCCTCAGTCGTGGGCTATCAACTCACTGTTTGCACAGGCGGCTTGCGCCGCATTTTGCTACCAAAGGAGCGCCCATTGCTGTACCAAAAAATGCTCCTTGAGTTTATGGGATATAATGAATCAGACCGGCTAGGTGATATGGGCCGCGAAGACCTGAGCTACATGTGTAGGTTTGAGTTTGGGGAGTTGGATTTGCGTGCGTTCACAGAAAAGGAAAAGGCCAATTTGTCGCGCGACTTTGTGCACGCAAACATGTGTCGTATGGATTTGCAAACCATTCCGGTGCTCTTTTACTCACATTGCTTGGAAATCGAGCATCTCGATGTTTCTGAAAACCCGTCCATTACGATACCCTCGGACTTTATCCAAGGGTGTGTTAATCTCTGCTCTATTCGCTACGTGGGGAACAAGATTCACCAGTTTCCGCTCAATATTCTTCAAACATGTCACTTGAGCTACCTGGACTTGTCAAACAATATCATTTCGCACCTCGATAATGTCGACTTTTCAGAGCTTCAGTATCTCATCACTTTGGACTTGCACGGTAACAAACTTTCGTCCGTCAACGATTCTATTAGCAAATTGATCAACTTGGAATGCCTCAATCTGTCTTCAAACGACTTTACCGAGGTGTTTGCTTCCATTTGCAAAATCAAAAGTCTTCGGCAGTTTGATATTTCCTTCAACAGAATATCACATCTTCCTGATGAGATTGGCCAGCTTTCTAATCTTGAAGAGCTTGCCATTACAAACAACTACCTCACAAAACAACTTCCTGCCACATTTTCCAACCTCGTCAATCTCCGTGATCTTGATCTACGCTACAACAAACTGCAGTCTATTGATATATTGAGCAAACTCCCGCTTCTTGACGTCCTCTATTGCTCCAAAAATTCAGTCTCTTCCTTTAGTGCAGAGTTCTCAAGGCTTAAACTCTTTTACTTTGACCGAAACCCCATCACCAAGATTGAATTGGTCTCGACTCACACTACGCTCACCGTGCTTAACCTCTCGAAAGCAAAGATTGCGGCATTGCATGAAACCTTTTTGGAGAAAATTCCGTTCGTGGAAAAGCTGGTCTTGGATAAAAACCACATGTCTGCGCTTCCTCCTCATATTGGAACCTTGAAGCGGTTGATTTACTTGAGTGTCGTGGCCAATAACCTCGATACAGTGCCCCCGGAAATTGGCCTTCTTCATGAGCTCCGCCATCTAGACTTGCACAATAACAATATCCGGACGTTACCTGAAGAAATTTGGACACTGTCATATCTTGAATATTTTAATGCTTCTTCCAACCTCTTGGAAAGTTTTCCCAAACATGTTCCTCAGTCGAGTGTCTCGAGCGCTACAAGTGACCGGCTCAAGTCTCCAAGCGAACTGTCTGGAACTCGCCGACCTTCAGCACTTTCTATATCTTCGTCTCTGGGACCTAACGATCGCCGCATGTCTGTTTTCCCGCCGACTAATGGGCGACTGCCAACTGGCGGATATAACCCTTCTGTGGGACTCCGCCAGCGACGTACGTTGGCTCAAAGTCTTCTTACTCTGAGCCTAAGTGATAACCGGTTAACAGACGAATGTTTCGAAGAAGTCTCATGGTTTACGGAATTGCAAGTTCTCAATCTGTCATATAATGAGTTGATTGATATCCCGTTTGGTGCTCTGCGCCGCTTACATCGGTTGAACGAGCTATATCTATCTGGCAACCACCTCACATCGTTGCCTGCCGAAGATATCGAAAGGTTACAAACGCTGCGCGTTTTCAACATTAATAGCAATAAGCTGCGCAGTCTGCCTGCCGAACTAGGCCAGATTAAAAACCTCATTTGCCTCGACGTTGGCTGTAATAACCTCAAGTACAATGTCAACAACTGGACGTACGACTGGAATTGGTTTTATAACTCGAATCTGCGGTACCTGAACTTTTCGGGAAACCGCCGGTTTGAGGTCAAAGCTCAACACAATCAGCCTTCCATATTCGGGCGCGAGTCGAATGAGAAAAACCTGAGTGACTTTACGGTTCTCAACAACATTCGGGTCCTTGGGCTCATGGACGTCACTCTCATGAATCCGTCGGTGCCAGACCAAACAGAAAACTGTCGTGTACGCACGTATGGGTCAGAAATCAACTCCATGCCGTACGGTATGGCCGATAGCATTGGCGACCGCAATAACCTGTCCATAATTGATATGGTTCTGGAACGGTTTAGGGGCAAAGATAATGAAGTGGTCATTGGCTTGTTTGACGGTCTCTGTCAGGGTGACTTGAATGGCAACAAGGTATCTAAGCTGGTCCAAGAAATGTTTGGCAGTATATTCACCAACGAGCTGAAAAAGCTCCGTGAGGATGAAACTGTAAAAGATGCTTTGCGGCGGGCATTCCTCAACACCAACAAGGAAATTGGAAATGTCTCGCTCATGCCTGCTGAGGAAGTTGCGCACTCGTCGATTGGCCACCGCAGCTCGACTGCCATAAGCATGGAGTACGGTGATGGCATGACGGGGTCTTGCGCAACTGTTGTCTACATTGTGGATACCAAGTTGTATGTAGCCAATGCAGGCGACTCAATGGCCATCATCTCAAGGGCAAGCGGCGAGTACTCTGTATTAACTACGCGCCATGACCCCACAAGCCAAACTGAACTCACGCGCATTCGGGCAGGTGCGGGTATCGTGTCTTCGACAGGCCGTCTGGATGACGTCTTGAACGTGTCGCGCGCTATTGGATTCTACAATTTGATTCCTCATATCCACGCCGCACCGTCAATTTCCGAATACGACTTGGCCGAGAACGATGAAATACTCATCATTGGTAGTAAACAGCTATGGGAGTATGTCTCTTATCAAATCGCGCTGGACGTGGTACGCATGTCCGAAGGCGACTTGATGCGCGCAGCTGCCAAACTCAGAGATTTCGCTATTGCCTATGGCGCATCTGACAAAATCATGGTAATGGTCATTGGTGTGGGAATCTCGCGCCGCCGGTCGCGGTGTCGCATTTCGGGCACGACGTACGGGCCCATTACAAGTATTGGAGAAGAAGAGTTGTTCCCGGCGTTCAAGAAGAGACGGGACAAGAGTTTGCTCCCTGAAGATTCGCGGTTGGCAAGGTTAGGCGGCGAGGTGGATCCTCCTATTAACGAGCTGGCGATGGTCTTTACGGATATCAAGAATTCTACTTTATTATGGGAAACTGCGCCAATTGCGATGCGCTCGGCTATCAAAATTCACAACTCGATTATGCGGCGTCAGCTCCGCATCATTGGCGGCTACGAAGTCAAGACTGAGGGTGACGCCTTCATGGTGTCGTTTCCTACACCGACATCTGCGCTTTTATGGTGTTTTAGCGTGCAGTCACTGCTTTTGGTCGCCGACTGGCCCGCCGAAATTGTGGATTCGCCAGAGGGATGCGAGATTCTAGATGACAAGGAGGAGGTCATCTTTAGAGGTATCTCCGTCCGTATGGGTATTCACTGGGGGTCGCCGCTGTGTGAACGGGACCCCATTACGCGGCGTATGGATTACTTTGGGCCCATGGTGAATCGCGCGTCGCGCGTGAGCGCCGTTGCCGACGGCGGCCAAATAGCGCTCTCGTTTGACTTTGTGGCCGAGATGAGGCGGCTCGAGGGATTTGCAAACAAGTTCAAGTCCGGCGAAGTGGCGACATTGTCTGATGCCTTTGGTGGCGATGAGTCGTTGGGCTTGGCCACGCAACATGACCTCAAAATGCTCGACAACCTTGGGTGGATACTAAAGGAACTCGGTGAAGAAAAATTAAAGGGACTTGAAAACCCCGAGTTTATCTCCCTAGCTTACCAAAATACATTGGCGGGGAGGTATGTGATCCATCAGGAACGGTTGAACCAGAAACGGGCAGGTGTTACGCCGCACTCGGCTACTTCTTCAAAGGTGCCGCAGTTACATCTTGACTTGATGTTGCAACTACGACATCTTGCTATGCGACTAGAGAGCGTGTGCGCTCGCCTTAACCAGTCAACGACAACAACAGCAACAACAGGACCAGCAGCGGCTGGAACTGGAGCAGCAGGTCAAAGGGTATCACATCTAATGGGCCTAGCCTCTGCCGCATTACCAAGCACCGAAGCCGACTACGCTTTATTCCTAGGCCACTTGGTGACGCGTATAGAAAATTGTTTATCAACGTTATACCTTCGTGCAACAGTCCACAATTTGTGTAATTTTGGAAATAACCAATGGGGTATTGAGCAGGGGTTGACGAGTTTGCCGGATATATTGGGGGCTTTTATGAAGTTGGATTTGGGTGGTATCTCGGCATTTGCCCGTGGCCCATCGTCGGCGAGGCAAAATGAACAGAAGCAGCAGAAACAACAACAGCATGAACAGCAACAACAGGAACATGAACAACAACATGAACAACATGAACAACAACAACAACAGCAACAACAACAACAACAACAACAGGAAGCGTCTGTTCAGAATTCAGTAGGTTCTACAGTAACAACAACCTCAGCCTCAGAAACAACAGATGTCGATATCGATATCGATACTTTTCAGCCATCATCTAGTAATAGTACTAGTAACAGTACTCGAACCACTTTTGCTTCTGGCAAACCAACAGCTAGAAAGTCGTTATCTACAAATACAATATCCGATGATATTGTACCGATAAAAAACGAAAAGTTGGCCATAGAAATGGTTGAGCATTCTGAGATAGCACCACTGCCGCAACCGCAACCGTCGTTGTCGTTATTTTCAACCATGAAAGGAAGGGGATCGTCGACACGAAAATTGGGGACGACATCTGGTACTAGCGGTTCTGCTACTGCTGCTGCTGCTGCACCTGCTCCCCCAATGTTTTTTTAATGGGGGAAAAACGTGTTATTTATGTTTGTACCTGTGTGTGTGTGTGTGTGTGTGTGTGTGTGTGTGTGTGTGTGTATTTTTGGGTTGATAAATGGGGTTTGAATTGGTAGAAGTTTAGATATATACTTATTGCATGCTACAATATATCTACTATATATGGTTGGACAAGATACCAATGACATGGACAACAGACCAATGACAATAGCTGTGCAGTACGCATCATGATAAAGGGATCTTGTTCTCAAGTAAATATAATAGACTACCGGTATACAGTACTTAGTAGATGATGGGTTTTTTTTTTTTAAGAGTTACCTGCTGTATAGCGTAGACTACGTAGTGAAAATTTACCAGCAATATTGTACTGTACCGGTACGTAGTCACTCAAAAAAAAAACATAAAACATATGACGGTAGTAAAAAAAAAAAAAAAAATAATATACCGGTAAATATTTATAAGAGTTCACGTGATTTACTAAAAAAAACCTCCGTTACCAAAAAACTCAAGGCCAAAATGGTGATGTGCCCATGGCGACTTGCAATGCAATGCATTGCGGCTGTTCCACAACATATTAATTAATTAATCAACAAACACAATGAAGAAAAGTCGTAAACACTTGAAATAAAAAAAGTGCACAGTCATCTATATATCAATTGCAAGCACACACATCTGCCTTTTTTTTTTAATTACTTTTTAGAACCATCTCTACCGGTAACTCTTGATAAGAAATCGTTTTTTTCCGAATTATAAATTACCGGTAACTTTTTTTTTTTTTTTGTATATTGACCATTTGTTGACCCCTTAAATATTACATGTCTTGAAAAAAAGAGAGAATCTGAGAGAGATATAGAGTATACTATATAATATATATATATATATCTCGTCGTCAACAACTTTTTTCTTCAATAAAATCCTTGTATAGTAGACTAGACCTTCTTGCAAGGGCTATGATTTCACGGTACCTTCAAGAGGTCACCTCTTACCGAATCAAAATACACATGTTCCATCGCCTCTTTTGCCGTCATCCTCAATTCATGATCATAAACGAGCAACTTGTTCAAAAAGTTAAGCCCGTCCCTTCCAGTAAATGGTTTACTAGCGGTCGTGATAAACTCTGACCAGCTCCTTTTTGGATGGGTATGCTGGAACCCCAACTCTTTCCTCACAAATTGGTCATGTGTGCCCGTAAACGTATACGTATGAGTAAATGGCGTAGGCTTAGGGGTATTGGGGGTCAATAGTACGTCCTGCTCCTGTTCCTGTTCTTGTTCATCTTCATCTTCATCTTCCCGTGCCTGTTCCTGTTCCTGCTCCTGCTCCTGCTCCTGCTCCTGCTCCTGCTCCTGCTCCAGGTCCAAAAGGTCGTACTTGGATATATAATTTTGGAGGTCAAGAGTGCCCAACACTTTTGCAACATCATTCAACTGGGCACACATGTTATTGTTAATATTCCTATTATTATTATTGTTGGTGTTGTTGTTGTTGTTGTTTACCTTCCACTTTTTTATATTTGCCCTCTTTTTCATGTTAGAGGATGATGTACCTGTATTTGCACCACCACCAATACCAGCAGCACCTGCCTGCAGGTGGCTCCCAAAAAAAACGTCGACACGAAAAATCAAGGCCGCGACAACGGCCCCCACAGCCCATATATCGATAGAATAATCGTACAACAACAGTTTATGTTGTTTCCTATGCTGATAGTCGCATTTACTATTGAAAGCAGCAGCAGCAGCCGACGAAGACGGTCTTCTGTACGTGCTCAAGATGAGTTCGGGCGCTTTATATCCTGGAGTCCCCACTCGCCCACTGTATTCAGGGATGTTGTTGTTGGCGGCGCCGACAAAACTGCCGGCCGGGGGGTGGTAAAATTCAGCGAGCCCAAAGTCAATCAGCACTAGTTTTCGTTTCCCATGATCAATCAGAATGTTTCGGGGATTCACATCGCGATGCATTATTCCCTGTGAGTGACAGTAGTCTAAAGCTTGAAGAAGTGATCCAATATAGTATCGGGTATCTGTATCCGACAACGTTGGGTATAGGGCCCTGAAGTCGGTATTGGGTATATAAGGAAATATGAGGGAGAACGAATCGGTGGTGAGTTCATGAACTACATCCAGCAACGGTATAATATTGTGTTTACCGTTATTAGTGCAGTGATACTCCATCAATTGCAAATTTTGCAAAATTTTGATTTCCCGATTAATTTTTTTCCGGTCAATACCTGGTTTAAGCACCTTTACGACACAGATTTCGTGTTTACCGGTAGAGAGGTCCTGGCGGCCCCGAAACACTTCCGAGTGTCGTCCGTGCCCAATTTTTGGGCCTATTTCGTAGTTGGAAGGGTTCCCCCAGTTGATTGTTGCGTTTTCTTTTTGACAGCTATGGGTTAGTCTATAGATTGACTAGCTAGGAAAGATTGTGCAACTTTGAAAGCTTACCGTAATCCCAGTAGGATTTGGGCCGTATGGAGTTCACGTCGGCGTATATACGGGACATTGAGATTTTCATGGCTTCGATCGTCGTACTAAGATGAATTAATTGTTATTTCGCACTTTTCTGAACAAATTCAAGAGAGGGTTCTCAAACCCTAACCTTTTAAGTGCGGCCTATTATTCCCTGTTTTGAATATCAACGTGGTGCGCCAATATGCATGCTATTCAACATTACCTGTTTCACAGCTATCCAAAGGACTTGAAGTTGCCTTATATGAATTCATCTACCTGGCTCATTATACGGACTGTGGAATATAACTGACTGATCGCCAGGCAATTCAAAAAAAAATTCTCAAATTCATGGCCATTTAGATCTCTCTAACATAATATCAGGTCCTTTTGTTTGCACAATATAGCCTAAATAAGATCTTCATTTTGTGACCACCCCTAATTGAAACAGGAACAAGTGGGCTATTGATCTAATTCGAATGTGCTTAATCGTCAAGTGTTCTTCTTTTTTTTTTCATGTAAATCGAATGAAACATTAAACCTTTAAATTGCAGGCCATATGGCATAGGCCCATTTAGAATAAAGCGGTCATAAATAAGATTCGGCACCATGTCGTTTAACCGAGCATTAATTTCTTGTCATTATTACATTCAGTGAAGGCACTAGTATCTTCTCTCAGTGTCGCGTAAAAGTTTAGATCCTGCCGTTAAATCTCCCTCGTCTTCACTATCTTCTAGGTCGTCTATGGGATCAAACGCAGACCGCTGTGGCTTTGCCATACTGGCAACGTTTGAAATAAACGGCACAGAAATGCTTGGAGTCTCTTGTAACTCAAATTCATCGTAGTGCTCTTGATTCGAAACAGCTGGCCCTCTTATTGATGATACTGCCGGTCCTGGCCGCGTCGTCGCTGGAGTTGTTGTGTTTGACGCAGAGCCTAGTCCACGAATAACAGGTAAACTTCCCTCGGCACCCGGCTCAAAGAAAGTTGCGCGCAGTTCCCGCCACTGCGTGGTCCATGTTCCCAAAAGTACCATGAGCAACACAGAAAGCACTTGCAGCCCCCACCACAGCCTGGACGCAGGAAACTTGCCAGCCACGCACCAGCAAACCACTAAATGAATGCCGTGTAACGTAAGTGTAAAGTCCAAGGCCATCTTTGAACGTCCCACAACGACTGTCAGCGCCAGGACCGAGAAAAATGTGTCTAGCAGCCAGAGCAAAAAGAGCGTCCAGCCCATTGTTGTGTCAATCCGCACTGGTTCCCATGAAAAAACAGTGCTTAGAGAGAATGGGTCGCCAGAGACTATACACGTGAAAAGAATCAAACAGAAGCCGATAAAGTAGTATATTCCTTGCATGACGAGTATTTGTTGAATCAGTTGGCGGGGCGCAAACATGTTGCTAGCTAGAGAAGACCGAGATTTACTGGGAGCGCCCCTGCTGTTGCTGCTACTGGCGGTGCCGGTACCTCCTCCAGCACTGACGCCTTTTGAAAACAAGGTCATGTATATGTATATTAGTAAATGCGATGAGAAGATTGGAGGTTTTGCGTGAAATTGAAGGAGAGAAACGAAGAATCTATGCGTTGTAATAATATAGTCGGACATAGGTCTAAAAACCCTTACCCACAGAGATAGGTGATTCTCCCAACGATGAAAAACTTTTTTTAAAAAATCCATCGCGATTTTCATTTCTTGACCTGAAATTCAAACAATTAGCCATGGCGAAAAAAGGATCTAAAGCTGTTGCTGCTGCTCCTCTTGTGAGCAGCAAGAAGCTCAAATCTAAGGCTGCCGTGAAAACTGCTGCCAAGGTTACCAAGGTCACGAAAGTTACAAAGGCTACGAAGGTTTCGGCTAAGGTCGTGGCCAAGAAATCGGCTCCCTCAGAGGACTTTGTCCTCACTATTTCTGATACCGAGGACATGGTGCCTGATCTCGAAAGCGACAGTGATGAAGACGAGCTCGCAAAAGCGGAGGAAGAGCAGGAGGAAGAAAAGGCTTCTACCAAGAAGTCCAAGAAAACCAAAAAGGTCGCCAACAAGAAAAAGTCCGAGTCCTTACTGGGTGAGGCTGCAAAGAATGAGGACGCTGAACAGGATGTTGATTCAGAATTCGAATTTGATTTGGATGGCGCCGGCCATTCAACGACCACAATGGCTGAAGAGTTTGGAGGCTGGGCTTTTGAGGGTGAAGAAGGTAAAAAGAAGATTACAACAGTCGCTAAGGAGGTAGACTTGGACGCCATTATCAGAAACAAGGGTGGTCTCGATGCAATGGAGGAGGAAGTGGAAGAAGTAGTGGAAGAAGACGACGACGATCTCGCTATGGATGGATTTGGTATGGGAGTAGTTCAGGACGACGGCGACGAAGAAGAAGAGGAAGAGGAGGCCGAAGAAGAAGAAGAAGCTGAAGAGTCCGAGACTGAAGAGCTGAAAGACGGTGGAGATAGCGACGCTCCTGTTGACGAAGATACGGCAGCAGATATTGCAGACTATTACGCACCCGAAAAAGAGTCTCAATATGCCAAAGACAGCATTCATAAGGATTTCACCACACTATCACTATCACGGCCTATTATGAAGGGTCTTTCGACACTGGGGTACACTGCGCCCAGTCCAATTCAAGGTGCCGTCATTCCAGTAGCACTTATGGGTAAGGACGTGGTCGCCGGTGCCGTCACAGGTTCCGGTAAAACAGCTGCATATCTGATTCCCATCCTAGAACGTCTGGTATATCTCCCAAGAAAGGTTGCCGCAACCAGGGTGGTAGTCTTGACACCTACTCGTGAGTTGGCTATTCAGGTAGCTGACATGGGCCGTAAGCTGGGCCAGTATGTCGGCGGCATCCGGTTCGGACTCGCTGTGGGTGGTTTAAATCTGCGACTGCAAGAACAAGAACTCAAGACTCGACCTGATGTTGTTGTTGCAACCCCTGGTCGATTTATTGATCATATTCGTAATTCGCCAAATTTCCAGGTGGACCAAGTCGAGATTCTGGTGGTGGATGAGGCTGATCGTATGCTGGAAGAGGGATTCCAAAAGGAACTTACCGAAATCTTGCAGCTGATTCCTGCCAAGCGCCAAACCCTGCTGTTTTCTGCCACAATGAACTCCAAGATTAAAGATCTCGTTCAACTATCCCTCCATCGCCCTGTACGTATCATGATTAACCCTCCTAAGCAAGCAGCCGGCGGTTTGTCGCAAGAATTTGTGCGTGTTCGAAGCAAAAGAAACGACCAAAAAGCTGCGGTACTAGCATGGCTTTTGAAAAAACTGTCAACCCAGCAGCGCGTCATCATTTTCGTTGCCCGCAAGGAGACTGCGCATCGTCTGCGCGTTGTGCTCGGCCTACTTATTGGTCTGCGAATTGGAGAGCTTCACGGAGCTCTTTCGCAAGAACAACGTTTGGCCTCCGTTAATGCGTTCAGGAACCTCGAAGTCCCCGTTCTCGTTTGTACGGATTTGGCTTCACGTGGTTTGGATATCCCCAAGATTGAGATTGTCATTAATTTCGACATGCCCAAGTCCTATGAGGTTTATTTGCACAGGGTTGGTCGTACTGCGCGTGCCGGCCGCGAGGGTCGAAGTATCTCTCTTGTGGGCGAGAGTGGTGCTGAGCGCGCCATTGTTAAGGAAGCCATTAAATCGGCTGCTGCCGTTGAAGGAAAATCTGGCAAAGTTGTTGGCAGGAATGTAGACTGGCCCGAAATTGAGGTGCTCTATACAGCTTTCAAGGACAAGAAACAAATTATTGAGGATATCCTGGAGGAAGAAAAGGCCCAGAAACTGCTTTCACAGGCGGAGAGAGACATACAGCGTGGTGAGAATCTTATCAAGTACGAAGCTGAGATTAAGGCTAGGCCTAAGCGAACGTGGTTCGAGACTGAGAAAGAAAAGAAACAGCCCGCAAAGAAGGCTGACAAAAAGGATGACGAAGATATATTCAACGACGGTCCAAGAGTTTACAAAAAGACAAAAAGCGATCGCCTGGAAGGCCAAAAGAGAGGTAACGGGCGGCCAGGAAAGACTTCAAAGTCTAAAAAGAAGGATCCAAAGACACAGGCAAAGATTGCGCGCGCTAAGAAGTACAAAGTGACTAAATAGTTCAAATAAAATACATATACAATAATCAAAGAAAAAAAAAACATTTTAGAACTCCAATACATACAATATTATCAAAAAGAATTGTTCTTCCTCCTCTTGCGTCGACCTAGGAGTAATAAAAGTCATCGTTTGTTGCTACATTCTCAAACTCAGTAGAAGAGATTGGATGTGTTCTGCTATAAGAAAGATCGTCCGGAGTTATCTGCATCAACTGCAATCTCAACTTGGTCTCGGCAAACATGTCAATGTACTTCTTTGTTTCCGTTGATTGATACGCCTTGTTCTTAAGCATAAGAAGACCATCTCCCCATGCTGCAGCCTTTTCGGGCGTGTCTGTGTAAAATGTCAGAGTGGAACCATCGCGCGCACCATTCAAGATCAAGGAGATCTTGGAATAATTTGTTCGAGACTGCAAGTTAACTCGCAGTCTATTCTTGCGCTGATTGGATGAGTTATTAGAAAGGGATGTAACAACGACTTTATTGACAGATGATAGGTCAACAGATCTAGACAACGCTTCCACAGCAGGGAACTCATCGAGACGGCGAGTGTACTCACTGTAATGTAAAGTATTAAGACTCGGAGACAAAGCAACAAAGTAGCGACGCGAGGTAGGGGCAGCAACACCATTATTTGAGCTGGTTGACAATCTAGCAGCCGACTGACCAGAGCTGCGCGATGATGTCGAAGGAGAAGGCTGTGTGGGATTGTCCACGTAAAACCACTCACCTCGCAGTAACAAACGAATGCGCTGCTCCTTGACAAAGTCGTATGACTCTTGTTGAAAATTATTGTGTAGAGATCTGATTTCAAACCCCCACTGAGAGTTGAGCTCCTCTTCAATGTTTTGAAGTTGAATGGCACGAATGTCGGGGTATGACAACGTGTCCAGCTTGGACACTACACTGTCAATGGAAACAGTGGAAAAATCATTGTTGGGAATAGCCTGTAAGAAAAGAATGCGAACAATCTCAATAATATTATCAAAATCTTCCCGTTGGGCTGAGGATACAAGCCAAAGGCGCAAAAAGTTGACAATACCTGCAGAGTGTAGCACAGTCCAGTCAAATATAAGAGGGCGAAGTTTCCCCAATTTGGCTAGCTCAGACTCAACAGAGGAATTGTTGCCAATCTTTTGCAATCGAGGGGCCGACGAAGTTGTTTCAGACATGCTAGTTGCCGGACTAAGCATGGAGTTGGAGGTTACTTGCTTAGTAGACGAGGAACCTGCAATCGAAGACGCACTGCTGAAAGGATCCGATGTGGTATTAGAAGGAGACGAAGGAACAATATATGGAGGTGGGACAAAAGACTCTGGAACCTCCGCAAAATAGTCCCTGTTGAGTTGATGCTCATTTATTCCAAATAGTTCAAACATGATTTCTGAGACAGCCAAACTTGCGGACATAAAGGGAAAGCGCGAGTTTGGGGGAGCAAAGGCCAAGTGCTCAAGGTACATTTTTTTGAACATCATTTCATCCTGGGCAAGAAAGTCTGAAAAGTCTTGGATGCCTGCCCACTTGAGAGAGTTATTGAATTCGGAAATAGGATCCTGACCTTCACTAAGTCCAGTACGCAACCAGTCAACAGTACCAGCTTGGTTGATGCCAATAAGTGTCGAAAGCATGGCCTCTACTTGCTTATAGGACTTGCGGTGAAGCGAGTCGGATAAGTCGACTGTGATTTGAGTGTTTCGGGAAAAAATAGCACGAATAAGCTCTTGCAGATCATAAAGCTGGGGCGAGCACGACGCAGCCATAGGCTTATTTTCGAAAAGTTGAGAGGCACTCCGGAGCAGGCCAGAGTCTCTAAGCTGTTCAAAGTATGGAGATGCCGTATCTGACTTACTCAAGACAAAGCACAGAAGGGTAGAGTTGATAAGCTGAAGGGCGGAATGAATGAGCTGTACATTCGGAGAAGTAAGCCTAGAAATAAGTGACTCAATAAAGTCTGGAGTGGTGTAGATGGCAGTTTCGAGGGAAGGAAAATTAGCTTTACCTGAAAGCTTTCTGCTTTCCAAGGTAATGAGTGTGAGAACTGATAAGGCTGGACAAAGGACCATAGGAGCTTGGTCTAGTACCGTTGCAATTTGGGCAATCTACACGATAGGTTAGCGTTTTTAGTGCGACGATAGAGTTTAAACTTACCTTGTCAATTAAAGACTGGTCTACAACGTTCCAAGCTGAAGGATGCTCGGAGAGCAGCTTCGACAACGCCATGAGGTTGTATGACAAATTAGTGTCAGTGGACTCGAAAATTCCATATTTAACAGCTAGTAGGGCAGTAGCAGTTTGCTTTGGGTCGGAAAGAAGTTTTTCTGTATCATTAAGAATTCTAAAAGCAGTGTCAGCGGGGTGAGCGAGAGGGCTTCTAGGAGATTGAGGGTAGTAATTTCCCTTTCCACGATTTTCACCAAGTTGAGACAGCATATTGTGATAAGGAGGAGAGAAGAAAAAGTAGGATCTTTAATAAAGACTTGCAGGTTCTTGCACTTCCATGGGATTACCCTGTAAAACTTTGGAATATAGGACGAGATAAAACTTACAGTAACGAAATGGCATGAGTTTGAAAAGGCTGAAACTGAATCAAGGAGACACCAGAGAAAAAATTGTGAAAGTGAAAAGATCAGTTGTTTTCTGCGTCTCGCAGGTAGTTGTGAAATAAGACTTGAGACTTTTATGCGTGTAGTGCAGCAAAGAACATATTCCCCACTTTGCGTAAGTAGTAATTTGTATCAATTGCTCGAGATAAACTCGAGGAAAAGCCTCGAGAGTTCTTAAGACTGGCAACGCGTTCGTTGAGAACTGAGACAGGACAAGCACGAAACACAAACTGAAGACATAGAGCAGCCTAGCGCAAGGAGACATACTGGCCCAATGTACTCGTTACCAAAGCTGCAAAAAATCATCCACCTTTCCACAGTAACTTCCTTTTTTTCCCTGGTGACAGTCCGTCTCGAGAGTTTTTAACGTTGATATAGCAGATCGATCATGCATACCTATTTCTTTGGGAGACTTTAAAGCTTCGTAAACTGCTCTGTAATCCATGTTGCGAACGGTGATATTCAAGAATCAATGAATAGATCAGGAGTCGTCGTGCGAGTGGTGATTAAGAAGAAGAAAGCAAAATCTAGAGAGAGAAGAAATAGAAAATGAGTCCACTACACCCTGAATGTAATGCTAGCTGTCAATTTTATGAAACTTTTGAAAACCCCCAAAAAGGTAAAGTGCGTGGTCCAATATTAATATATTGTCAATGAATTTCTCACATGGCAGAATATACAGTAATAAAACAATATATAGCCTAGGTTTATGAATGCTGCAATTCTTGGCCATATATTAACCATTATTAACCATCACTAACCACACCTATTATCCAGCTTATGCAGTGATCAGGCCTGCGTACCTGTGCGGACATGCAACGTACTGAGATTAGTACTATAATCATAGTATAATGGCAGATTTCGAGTCTGGTTGTACGTAGACTACGTAGTAGACCTTTACAGAGTCGTATACAGGGGTAACTAACCATCTTTTCCAACTAGTCCACATGTAGCTGTACTACTAGTCTAATATTTTGGTTAAGGCTTTTTTTGGTTTGTAGCGGATAAATACCGTTAGTTTCTCTTTTGAATTCATTTGTGCGTCACTGCATGAATGGACTAGTTACCGGTAGTGCTGAATAATTTCAAGCCCGAGCCCATCCTACCTCGACCGAGACGATGTGGGATGTCTATGATGGTGTCAAATTGGATTCACGTCGCTTGGGTTAAAAGTCTGGAGCCCACATGAATCCTGTCGATCGATTGTTCTGGCGGAGGTTTGATCTATATTATAAGCCAACCTAGGATTACAAGTAAGATTCCATGTGCTGTACACGTTTCAAGTAAAACAGCTAGCCTAGGACATGTCCTTCCAAGTTCCGACATCCAAAACCACTAAGAATGGAAGACGGCTGTACTGTATGAGGTAAAAGCTGGACTGTTTCGCCGCTATTTGCCAGAGCCGCTGAAGGCGAGAAGGTAAACAGTGACAATTGTCACCCATTCAGTTTGGCTTCAATCATGACGATTCATGTAAAATCCAGCAGAAAGGTGGAACATGCTATGATCGCCACAACAAAATACGCGATCTGTTGTTAATGGCGCTAAAACGAAATGTTCAAGTCAGTAAGGAACCAGCAGAGAGAGTCGAGGAGGGCGCAGCGTTCTGACCGGACACGAAAGCCAGGCCAGATAACTGTAGACGGACAGACTTTGTGATCAAAGAGGAACACAAGACCAATCACTACGATGTTTCCATTTGCTGTCATCTGTCAAGCTGCAAAAGCACGAACAAATGTGCTTAAGAATCTGGATGAAAGGTATGTGGATAAGGTGAAGAAGTATGATGATTTGAAAGGTATTGAGAAGAATGACATGGGAGAGAGTAAGGTCCAAATTTTCCCCATGATTTTCGCCAGGTGGACTGATGCACTATTGCACCCTAAGTCGGAGGAGGCACCGAGAAACATTAGATCCATGATAACGGAATACGAAGATGATATGTTGATGAGGGACTTATCGGTCTGCTTGGCGAGATACAGAGCTAAATGGCACTTTACAAACACTAAGGACTCTATACAATGCATTGAGAGTGAGGAAGGAGAAGTTGATATCTTCACTCATCAAATATAAACATGCTACTCTGAAAGTGCTAAAAGTTCATAAATTCAAGATAAATAATAGTTTAAGATTTACAAAGAAAATTATTAAAATTATAAAACTTATTGTACCAATTTGTCCCTTGGACTTGTATTCCTCGAGATGTGTTTAAAAATTCCTCCGCTCTTATATCAGTCTAATTAGTAACGTCATATCTAAAGTGACATAATAAGTTCTATAAATTTAATAATAAAAGGATTCCTTTAATCAAAGTGAATATATATATATATACCGGGTAGTCTGTCATGAACGCTATAGTCCAGGTAGTAAATATCTCAATATTAGCGTTCTCGAGTTAGATGTCTTTGAAGTAACCTTTTCCATCACCTTCTGCGGCCAGTACAAGCACGCCGCTAACTCATCTCCAGCGAGATTGTCTTTGAGTAAACGCAACAAATCATCATATAATCTCACGTCCTGCTCACTCACTTCCGATATTCGGGACGTCGTGCTTTCACCTATGATGCAAATAATGAGGATGTAAGCAGCAACAACGAGTGCCACTGGCCGTTGGGCACGCAGAACATCTAAATATGGTTCAGATATACCTGAAAATGCGTGTAGCAGAAAAATTGGCGAGTGATTAATTGAGCAGTACAGCGCAGAACGAAGGCAAGTAATGGTGTCTCTGTATATGGACACTTCATCCTGGGGAAGGGGGGTGGCAGGCTCCACAGAAGAAGGGATAAAGCCAAATGGTCCACATGCTTTTGACTTTGAAATACTGTCTCCGCGTTCTACCACATCAATAAGATCAGTTAGTATGTCAAGGTACCGGATTGTATAATCCTGTGGGCATTCAAGAGTCAGGCTACTTCCTAGAATTACTGCAAGTTTACTGTCTTGTTTTTCAAGAGAAGCATGCAAGCAAGGATAAAAAGGAGCCCTAAGGATCCCAAAAAAGTCAATCCCGTTCTTTTGGTCGGTCACTAAAGTCACAACATTCGGTTGAAGCAAGACATAGTTAGCTAGTAGTACAGTACACACCAGAACCTCTTCAACCAAATCAGTGTGTGGGACTGGCGTTTCCAAAAGTACAGAAACACATCTCTTATAACATTCGGTAGACTGTTTCAGCAATAAGCATGAATCCAGGGCCCGGGACTGACTCATTATCAACATTGTAAACGCAGCCAATGCATCTGATAGCATACAGCTTTTTATAGCCATCTGGGGAACTTGTGTACGCCATACTAATTCTGCGTTTTTGTCCCCGCGTGCCAGGCGAGATATACACAAGTCCTGGTATTGTTGGTGATACAGCTGAGTAGGGAAATAATTTTCAGGAGGAGTCGTTTGGAGGTCAATAAGAGGAGGAGAATCAATATTACCACAAGTGTTCGTGTGCTCACTAGCAGTCTTGTTTGCAAAAGTAGGCAGAAAAGCAAATTTCTTGTCACTGCGATTATTGAACGGCTCTATGGTGTTGATAAGAAGATCAGGGACTCGTATGGTGCTATTAGGCAACATGTAATTACCAACTTGTTGAAAGCGAGCCTTTTGTTCAAATTCAGCTAACAATTCAATATAGTTTGAGATTTCTGTCGTAGCTTTTACAAATCCTAGGATTACTTGTGGGTGATTTAAATTAACAGGATTCGTTGTAGTCGTACATTCTGGAAGCAAAGGTAGTACCGCGGGTGGTTGTGCGGCAACAGATAACGGTAGTTCGGAAGACTCAGTAGTAGAATGTTGAAGTTGGAATGGCGTAAAAGTTGAAGTGGGCCTGATGTTGGCTAGTCTTAGTGAGTCAAGTTTCCGCCTTTTAGTTATATGATGCTGATTATTTGGAATCAAGGTGGGTGAGGCCGGTGAAAGTATTTCACTCGGATAGTTTGTAGATGCGTTGATGTCTCTTGAAGCCTGACTTGTGGGCTCTGGCGCTAATGCGAGCATTCTGTATAACATGTGTGTAAGATGGGCATATGCCTATTGATGAAGATTTGAAAGAGAACTCAATATGTTCTGGGTAGATATTGTGTCTAACTGCGATGTGAAGCTTGGTTGGAAAAGATTGTTGAGTTTTCAAGAATACTAACTGAGAGATCTTATTGAAAATGTGCGCCTCAGAGTCAACTAGTTAACTTTTTTTAAAAGGTCACACCACGAGCTTTGAAATATGATACTTTGACAATTAAAACTAATTCTGAATTGAAATTAAGGATAATCACAATAGGAGAGAGCGAATACATGTGTATATATATTTATCTTTTTTAAGAACTCAAAACATTAGTCTTATTATTTAATTCTTTTATTATTAAATTTATATTTATTATTAATTGTAGGCAAACATATGAATTCAAGAATCTAAATCTAATTACTGTATGTTAACTGGTATTATATATCTAGTCCAATATAATGGCACTATTTGAACCCTAACAAATGGAGACAACAAATTGGAAACGATATAAGAGCGGAGGATTTTTTAACAGAGAAATGCAAATCCAAACCTAGGACAAATTGACATAATAAGTTCGATACATTTAATAATTACAAGAATTTAATCTAATGAGTTCGCAAGTATGCAGGTAGCTATACGTATAGAGTCAACTAGACTACTGGTGGACTATAGACTATGTCTGGTAAAATACAGAGCTAGATGGCACTACAAGAATGTTACGGAGCAAATTCTTTTGACTCCGATGAAGGAGAAGAAGAAGAAATTCTTGATTAACAAGTATAGATCGACACAGAACACACTAGCTAAGAGTAACAATTTACTAATTATAAGTACTCGGAGATAAAATATACAATTTTGAATTACCACGTACCTGTCATTACATAGCTCGCCTACTAGTCTAGTCTACGTAGTAGTCTAGATTTCGCGAGAGATATATATCTCTAAAATCTAATGCTTTTTTAAAAAATTTTAAGCACCGCGAGGCCGGCCTTAGAGCAAGCAAATGCAAACTTTATCTTGAATAAGATTTCATGGGCAATAATATCAAAAATAAATAAAGATAAATTATACAATTGAGACTTTTTGAGAGAATTTAAAAGTGACAGATAGACTAACTAATACGTACGTAGTATGTCAGATGTGTCCTTCAAAGTTATTGTACCGATTATTAGAGCATAAATTCATACCTTTTTAGTGTTGACCTCTTTTGTACGTTATAAAGTTTATATTTGCTGGGAAAGCTTAGAATTTCTACTTCCTCTTAATAATTAATCATTATAAATCTTTGTATACTCTATTATTAAATTTATAAAACTCATTATATATCAATTTGTCCGATTCAAAATATTGTACCGGCGTCTTTAAGTTCATTTGGTACTATTCGGCCGGCTTTGTACTCTCTTTTGCCAGGTCTACAGAGTCGGACAGACTGATAATTCTCTTTAACCGAGCTCATTAGCACGTCAGCTTCGTACACTATAGTAGTATAGTCTCACATATTCTTGGCTCTTAGTTTTATCTATGCCTCTTCCAGATCCTGCTGGCTCTTCTCCCACTAATGGTTCCATACAGGCCGCAACGCTCGTTGTTCAGCATACATAGTATCGACCTTTAAATTTCTGTGTGGATATCATGGCCAGATCTCCCCGTCTCCTGAAATTCTCATTCATCCCCGCGGATGAGGCCAGATCAAATAAGTTTTAGACATTTTTCACAGAGGGTATACTTTTGTTCTCTAGTACGTACCGACAGGTTGAAGTTGTGTGGCAGTTGGAAGCGACGACAAAGTACGGCTGGTACTTTGAAGTTTTCCACTCTACTTAAGTTTTTGGATTTGGAAAAGACCCAAAGAAAATCTGTTGCCCACGGCGGCAAGTAGCTAGTTGGCCCAGTACGTACTGTGTTATTGCTGTCTCTGCAAGGAAAATAATCTCTTCGATTATAGTAATCTTTTCCTTAAGCTTTTTACGCCGTCGACTCCGGAAAAGAAATTGAGGATAACTGTTCGGGCTTCGGTAGCTCTAAGCAGTACTTGTGTCAACTTGTTCCGCATGCAGCTTCCAAGTCGATATCTTGGAATTTTAATTGTGAGCTTAGGGCTTTTAAGATAAGACGGGTATTCCCGTCACATCTTAGTAGATGATCTTACTGTTGGGTTAATTGGGGGCTAGTTCTTCTTAGCTAGACGTACCGAGTCCGTCAATTCTCAATGGAGCTTTACCGTCTAGTCCTTAGCAATTGACCACCCACCCGATACGGATCAGTACATACAGGGTATGGGTTTTGTTATATAATCAGTTTTAACTGTAATATCGCCTTTCTCATACTATTTTCACAAATCAGCTTACATAACCTTACAGCCAAAATTTTGGGACTGGTCAGTATCGGGTGGGTGGTCAATTGCTAAGGACTATACGGTAGTCGCCATAATATTTTCACAAAGTGGACCTGGTACATAAAATCCTCGTAATTCTCTCAAGTCTCAGGGCACCAAAATGATTCATCAATATTATGTAGACTAGCTTATCTTACAGCTCCTCTAGGCTCAGTAACTTCATGGGTCTCTGCAAGTGACGTGGTTTATCTTATAAGCCGGTTCTGAGGAGTAATATCCACCTTATCCAGAGTGTGGTGTCCTGGTATCTTCGATATTTCCTCCATCACATTATCGAGTTCAACCTTCTTATTCATCAAAAACTCTTAACGAATCCCAGTTAGTTTTATACACAACCCCCGTAGCCAAGGAGCGCATGGTGATCCTTTCACGTTTACATGCGTCCATTTCTTTGGTCCAATTGAGATTCATGGTTGGTTTCAATTTTTCTTAGGGCTTCCTAAAATTTGTAATGCTAAGGATGCCCAGGCTCGAGATCTTATCAATCACTCGCATACAGTAGACATTATCTATCTAGGTTACAGCCACCGAGTCTAGAATACTTAAGCTTCGAATGATTACCAAGGCCCTTTGTGCTTCGTGAGTACCATACATATAGTTGCCATATGTACTGTATTCGTAGACTATTACAAACAGCTGTCAACCAATTCGGGTCATAAGAGGAGCGACGTCCGCAGTCCCCCCTCCCACTAGTCTACATGGTAGGAGGAGATACTGTAGGGTTAGTGTAGGCTTATTGTAGGGCCAGTGTAGGGTAAAATGCCCCCATGCTACAAGGTCTACAGCAGGCTTACCCGAGGACTCGATCGGCTCTCAGCGGTTCAGAACTTCAGAGAGTCGAAAGAGAAATCTGAAGCACGCACTACAAGCCGTGCGATCCACTTTGCCTCGATATCCTAACTGATAGTCTACAACAGCCACCCGGCTGTAAGGATCGCGATAAAGTCAACCGACAGAGAGGAAAATAGTACAGGAGTTTAAATAGAACAGTATACTAAGGTATATGAAATTTGAAGTACAGCTGTGTGTCAAATACAGTAGGTGAAAATGCCTAAGAAACAAACAGCCGTCGACTCTCGAGAGATTTACCGTAGGCCCGGCGTAGGGCGTAGGCCGTAGACTAATGTAAGCAAGTATTAAATAAGGTTTTAAAAATGCATAGTAGTCTACTGTAAATACAGTATGCTTATTTTAGGAGCAAGCCGCACATTTAAGGTTCACATTAGACTATAGTATACTGTAGTCTACGTAAACCGGACTTAAGTCCATTAGTGACGTCTTATCCCAATTGCTACGTTTGGGCGTGAGCCAAATTTCCCATTCGAATTCGCTTCTCTTTTGAACCACTGCAGAGAAAGATGACTCGGACGAGTGTAGCTAGCTACGCCATTTTTACCAATTGCAATCAAGTGGGACAATTTGGGATCCTCGAGGTTTAGATATTTTTGGCGTTTATTTGACTTCGATAGAACCAGTTAACGTTACTTGTACTTCCACAAACTTACAATGCCATATTTCGTTTAGAACCATTCTTTTCTGCACATATTTCAGGCAGACGTCGCGGTCACCGCGGTATATAGACTGTAGAACTCCGGGCCCCAGTCAGCATATTAGCTTTGATTGTAGCTGCAGTTATTCAACTTGGTTTCGAGGGCTTTTGGCCTTTATTACGGCCTGGGGCCATTGGGTGCGTCTAGGCTTATAACTGTCGAGATGAACAAAGGTGGTAACTGCTTATCTTTTTCTTTTCAACAGTCTACAGACTTTGTACATGTCATTTTTGACCTTCTCTTTGTATCTCGCCTCCAGAAGTTTAGATATTTGGATCCATCTGATAGTTGCCCAATTTATACGCACTACAGATGTGTACAGGGTTTCCCTTCATATTGTTACTGCTTCGTTTACTGACTGCTCAATATTGCTCGAATATTTATTCTATGAAGATGAAGGTGGAGGTGGAGCTGCTATTATCTGTATACCTCTAATACCAGCATTCAGCTTTCTGCATGCAAGAATGCTCACCAGAATGAACGGCACTATATGCGAGACCAATATGAACTCCCTGCGTCCAGTAATAGGGATGCTATAATCGTAATAGTCGTGATATAAGTTGTCACTGTATGCCACCATATTTGAGTAAGAGAGATAAAAAACCATCATAACACAAGGCACCGCAAAAATATGTGTTGTTCCTAGGTTTGGAGAGGCCTTCTTTTTGGAATCGCCACTATCTGTCTTGGAGCCTGAATCTTTAGATTTAGATTTGGCATTTTTTTTAGCGTCCTTGTCTTTCTCTGACTTGATGCGAGTTTTAGTATCGAATGCGCCCAAAAAACTAGTCATGGTTGTGTTTGAATTCGAGTAGCGTTTAAATAGCGACACAGAAATGAAATTAGTTTATATTATGGTATGCTCAAGCTCACAATTCAGCAACCTACCGTAGCTATATATATAAATTCTTTGCGCATATGTTGATGATACTACCGGCCGACCTGACGATCAACTGCCAGTAACATACACAACTGGTATTCATACAATTAGCAGCAACTGGCAGCGACAGGCTAGTCCAATTGGCAACAGCTGGTTACAAATTGAAAGCAATTTTAAACTAAAAGTTACAGTGTGCCTCAAGTGGCTTTGGTATGAAACTGTTTGGCTTAAACGGTGCCCCCAAAGGGTTTAATTGTTTCTTGCCAATTACATTCCACTCAATTGACAAATTCTAGTGTAAATCCTTAAATTTCCATAGACCTAGACATGGATCCTACTGGCGCTATCATTATTATCTTCAAGGAGTTAACACTGTAAAAGAAAACATCCAGCCTATCTTTAAATTAAGCTCGCCAGAATCAACGTTATTTATATTTTATTTGCTCAATGTTGATAACTCATCAATTGTAGCTCTGGATCTTATAAGACGAATACCCAAGAATCCCAAGAATACTGAGATGGATGTCACTTGTGATAAACACAAATTTAATTATAATTAAAATTTAAAATTTTCGCAGTCACGTGCCAACGTATTTTTCACCACTTCATTCTGAGAGTGCTGAGATATTATTTTTACGATCAATCAATTCCAAAATAAACATCTTCGCGCTTCATCCATGGAATGAACCAGCCTCACTAAGCTTCCTGTTGGATCCCATGACGCTGTTTGTTTATTCTAATTAAAAGCCCCATTTCGCACTACTATCAGTTGTATTTTGATAAGCCTCATACCACTAGCTTCATCTCCCCTCGAACTCCCATCGGTATACACTTTTTCTAAATTATACTTCCATAATGTCAACGCCTACCTCCCCGAGACCACCCCGAGACCACCATGCAAACTATACGACATCTTTTACCGTCGTCGAGCATTCACCCTACCATGAACTCGCTTTGCTTGCAGCTGCCATCTCGGCCACAACTTCTTCCTTAGTTGAAACCCACCAAACATTTATAGGGCAGCAAGGCAATGTTTACGCGACAGGAATAACTTTACAAAGTGTATTTCGAGACGTCAAGGCAGGGATGGAAGTTGAGAGTCTTGCGCTTGATACCGGAGACGATGAGGAAGTCATAATTGCTGGAGAGCATTTTAATTCAGCTCAGGGTACCACTGAAGATAGGAAGACCCACCAGAAATCACATGCAGGCCTTTCGCATAATGGAAAGAGAAGAGAAGGCTCTTCAGTTGGAGCAGCAGTGGTCAACGCGGGCTCAAGAACTGTTGGGAAAAAGAACAAGAGAGGAACGGCAAATATTCATGAGGTCAATAATTCGAGGGGTGTGTCGGAAACTGATCCTATAGTTATTGATTGATGGGGCAGCGTCGGGACTTAAGCCTACCTAGGCACCAATTGCCACGTTGGACACGCTATTCATGATGTTACGGAGTTTTTGCCAATATTCAACTTTGTATAATGGATAATGGCTACGATCGAATTTTGACGTGGGCCTGGTGCTCTCCGAAATCTGTAACGCGTGGCCCCTTATTCACAATCACTACCCAGTTCTGGTTTGTGGTAGAATATGATCTCTCTGATGTATGTAATACGAGCCTTGGAAGTCATAGCACCCTCTACGAAGTACAATACAGTAGTAGAAAAGATTCTGATGACTTGTGAATCCAACCGTGCTTGTTTTATTTTACCCAGAGCACCTGAATATTTTCGATATTATAATTAACAAATTCACGATATTAATTCGGTATTTGAAATATTTACTGACCTCAGCTTACCGTACTATCAAACAGATTTTTTTGATTTCATGTTAACATTTAGTCGATCTGGTTTCTTTCGTTGACAGGAATCTATACTCAGTATAGAAAAAATACACATCTATGCTTCTTTTCGTTAAATCTAACAACATTATCTTTCTGGGAATCTACCCAGACTACCGCCTCGGCATTTAGCACTACAGGGTCATGCTAGACTAGCTAAGTAATATTTAAAAGGTAGTAAACGTTTTGATGTGAACTTTTCGTTTGGCATATTTCGTAGTATACCAGTGGTTAGATCGTGTGGAAAAGAGTAGCAAAAAAAAAACAGGAATATTGATGGCCACTATCGGTATTGCAATGATTGCGTCTTTTATACTGTTCAGCAGTAGTTAAAGATACAGAGTAACGAAAAACTTGCGCAATGTGTCTCGGGGTCTTTCAAGATTGGGACAGCTTGAACAAGCAAGTAATGAGCGATTTGTTCCTGCTCGCCACAACTGCATGCCCCTGATTGTGATTCAGTCTTGTGGGAAGTGTTTGACTAATAGGCCGTGACTAGTTCTAAGCTGAACAAATTTTGCTCACTCTGTGGCGTGGCGCGTGGCACAGAGAATCTCTCATCACCATGCGCGGTCTTCATTTCAATCAATTTTTTTACTCTTTCTTCCACTGACGGTATTCCAGCTTCAATTTACATGACTGCTATTGGTTTTCCCAAGTTCCCGGACCTTCCAAAGCCGTTTGCCTCTTACGTAAGAGACACCTATGTGATTATGTAATATATGCGGTCAGCTAAATTTCGTTAAAATAAAAAAATCCGAGGGCGTCTGGTGTAGTTGGCTATCACGTCCGCTTCGCATGCGGAAGGTCCCCGGTTCAACTCCGGTGTCGTCCACTTTTTGCAGCGGAGGCATTTTTTTTTTTGCTTTCTGTCAGACCCGGTGTTGTCAGATCCGGCACTCGCTAGGTGTCGGAAGTCCGAGTAATAAGCTCGAATAGGAACGCATTTCTATTCGAATGTGTGTACAATGAAATAAGATAGTTTGAATCAAGCTAAATATCTCTTATGAATGGATGTTAATATATGTGTGAAGGAAGATTCCCTAAGCGAGATGCTAGGAACTTACTTCTTCTTTGAAAGGAATGTCTTCTCTTGGTTGTAGTGGATCAACGATGTAAGGTGCGTGCGTGGCAGCGGCGTTGGTATCACGATCGTTTCCTCGACTGTTGTCGACAGTCGTCGTTGCAGTCAGCAATGAGTGAGTCTTCACGAGAGAGTTAACTAAAGTTGAAAAGCTTTCGCAGTTACCCTGAACGTAGTTCTCGTACCGTGTACTTCTGTGACCGCCTGATAGAATGGAAGGTGGGTGCGGCTAGACAAGGCATTTTTTTGGCTTTCTTATTTTTTTTTTTCGTCTTCTTGAGTTCCGTTCGTTAGTCTAACCAATTCCCGGAACTTAATTCGAAGTCCTGAGCTGCTGTTAAGAGTAATATCAAGAGCCTGAAGGGAAAATAAATGTATACCGGTATACTGTAATACCCCCCCTTAAAGGCTCAAACCGTTCTTGAAGAGATACCAACATCTGAATTGGCATCTAGTACTAATGAGCTAATATATCTGATTATTCCGCAATGAAGTACTGCTCACTGTTATACCCTTTGTGCGCATGTAAGAAAGGAGAAGATTTTAGAGTATAGCCTAGCGCGACCCGACAGTGATAACCAAACTCCGGACGACAAGAGCTTATCTCATTCTCTATGCGCAGTGTGATTTTAGATGTTTGGCTCGAGATCATCTTCATTTCAAAAATGAGCAGAAACCAAAAAATTTCGTTGTAACGCAAACATCAAAAGTTGTTATTTTGGAATTGTAGTACAATACTTGAAGTACTGTACTTCTTGAACAATGTCAAAATAAAAGACTCTGACTCAAGATTCACCGACATCATCTATAAATATCCCGGACTGTATATCTCGGGCCGTATACCCAAGCGGAGTGAAACCCTCTTATGAAAATTTCAAACAAGGTATTTGTATGGACTAGTCTAATTACAAGTGTTTTTTTCGTAACGGAGTCGTCTAAACAATAGTCTAGCTATTTTTGAATGTCCTTTACTTTAGAAAAGTTAGGCCAGGACATGGACTACAGTATTCTCTGTTATTTATCATTATACTAAATTAACTAAATTTACTCTTTTTTCATGGGCTCATGTCTAACATTCTAAATCATTGACGGTCCATGTGCACTGCAATATTGATATCAGCTTGCTTGACTCTCTGATATTTGCACGAATATTATAAATCAAAAGGATGATGATAGTAAGTGCTGCTATCTATTTTTGTTAAACTATGCACAACTCCTTTTTCTCTTTTTAGAAGGTCTGACTTCCTGAGTTTTGTAATTTGAAATATATGGATACAGTATTATGAGCTGTAAGAGTCTCTGATGACATTGAGCGACATCTTCTGTACAGTCCAAATGAGCATTTCAAGTGGTATATCCTGAGCTAGCTCCTCTCATCAAACAAAAAACAATTCCAGGGGGAGTAATGAGTTCAGTTAAGCCTCCAAGAAGTATTACGTTCACCAACCAAAATACGAGGGATTAATTCTCAAGACAGCAAATCTTCTAATAAAAAAGACAAATATAGTACTATACTATACTAAGTAGACACTTCGATCATTTCTCGAGATCTTGTAAACACGCCAGGCGAATACGGGGCATCGTCGCTTAAAGCTAAAACATATGGAAAGTAGATGGGAATCACCGGTATAATGTTAGACTAGTCTAATCCTCTTAGTACGTAGCAAATAGCCACAACTCGCCCACAAAAAAAACTTTCATTTAACATAAGGCAATTCAAGGGCTAAACTCTGAATCATTCTATTTATTCAAGAGCTCGCTGTCATATATCATGTGACATATACCTTTAAATTAGGCCTCAATAATAAGTTATTTTTATTTATCTTGAATTTATGAATTCTCAGTACTTTCGGTGTATTTTTGTTTATATTTAATGAGTCAAGATCTCAACTTCCCCTTCACCGATCTCAATGTATTACAAGAGTTCCTTGGCGCCGGTGTTCATAAAGTGCCATCTGTTAATACAAGATGCTAATTTTAGGGTGTATACGGGCAAATTTATTGTAATAGCAAGAAGTTTTTGTTGAACTTTGTGCAGGCCGAGAGAGTTTAGCAACATGTAGACTAGACTACATTGTAGTCTAGTGAATCTAGCACAGTAAATAGTCCAGAATCTAGATACTATTTATACTCTATCTAGAGCTTCAACGTCCTTCAACGGCACCGAAGCCTTATTTATTCCGCAATATGCCAAGCACCATGTGCATTCAAAAATTGAAGCATATTTGCTACAGTGATGTTCGCTGTATGTTCGAGTAAATTTCAATTCCCGAGGGGTAAGACTACATGGCTGATCGATGCCACCTTTTCCATAGCCAGGTAGTCAATGTTTTTGAACTCAGGTTTTCTATTTCCATCTGGTCTAATCTAATTTCATCTATTTTGGTACAGTATTACAATCATGACTACTTCAAGTACATGCTGTAAAAAAAAGGCATCGTTAGTTCTAATATGAATTTCTTAATCTCGAGCTACACAAATTTTCAAGCTATCTCACGGCCATAAAAAGAGGTAAATTCCCTCTATGTATTTTTTTAATTTTTTAATCAGTCTGCTTTTCATACCTTGAAATCTCAATATTCATCACTTGTTCTTCTCAATCAATATTCAATCAACAACTCCATTAATTATAGTACCATATAATGAAGTTTTTCACTGCCATTTCATTCGCTGCTCTTGCCTCCTGCGTAGCAGCCACCGGTCAATTTAGTAATTCAACCGATAAACCATTTGGTCTTACAACCATCCACTCTGGATCTGGCGTCCAAAATTCGGGGCTTTCTATCGGAACCGACAGCCTCATTAAAGTTGGTATCTCCAACTATGCTACGGCAGTATTCACCAGAAATGGAGTTATATCAGTGGGTACAGGATATCTTTCCGTGAACAATAACGGTGCTCTCTGTGTATCTACAGAGTTCCCTTTTTTTTTTATGTTAGTGACCTCGGCTATCTCTCTTTTGCTGGGTCTGAAGGATTCATTGCGAAAAAGAATGGGGACTACTATGATATTTTTGTTCGCACAAGTTGTCAAACATACAATTTCTCAACCGATCTTATAGTTTATATCAAAATCACATATCACTAAACCAAAGCTGGTAGAGTAATTTGACGTGCTTAGCTAGGATATATAGTCTGGCTACTTTGAAACTAATTTTTTATTTAACTTTTGAGAACCTCGCTCTGATTTTCATTTCAAATTTCTTATCTATATATACTTTAGTAGTATAATGTTCTGTTTAAGCTCCTGTACTAGTTTCCTCTTTGTCGGTTGGCTTTATGTCCTTGTGGCCTGGTGTCTGTTGCATCAGTTGAGATAGAGGAAGAGTGAATCGCGCAGCTTATAGTGCGTCAGATTTCTCTTTCGACTCCGAGACCCGAGTGTACTCAAGGAAACTTATATACAGTATTGTAATCCTAATTTTTCTTTGAATCAGGCTGCGAACTATCAGTAGGCCTCAACAATCATTGGCATTTCGCTTAAATTTTAGCCTCTAACTTAATAAATATCATCATATACTATATATATATATATCAGGAACATTTTTCCACTCTCTCAACTAAGGCCCTCAATATGGTAAAATCCATAACCAGTAAAAGTTTTATAGTTCCATTGTATCTAGTAGAATTTAGTAGTCGCTTCTTATAGATCTCCTCCGTCGTATCAGCATATTTACAGAAGTCGTCAAGCTTGAAATGATTGCTATCAGAAGACTTCTCAAATGTATTACCAAAAATGAGCTTTCTCACGTCGAAAAATTGGTCAAGGTAGGACGATCTAATACAAAAGGTTATAGCATTAAACTGAAGCTTTGGGTGATTCAAGACGTTATGTCGGAATTTGCTGTAGTCGATACATTCAATGGGCGAAACTAGAGGGTCCGCATGTATATACGTCCTGATTTCATAACTAAGTCTGCGGAGATTGCGTCCCCAATTTGTCATTGCACTGAAAATGGTTAAACGGGGGAGTGGGGAACTCTCAAACAAATCGCCTAAACAAAACTCCAAATTTTCGAGTTGATCGAGATCGTTCTTCACAATTTCATATTCCCTTTCACTCATGGACTTGATGCTCAAAGCCACTAATTTTTTGTTAGACTGTAAGAGCTTACGGACCAAATGAGCGACCCTCTGGTTCTCATAGTTATTATCCTCATCGCCAGTAACATAGAGCTCCGTTAAATTGCGAAAGTAAAGTCTGCGTTGCTCGTGATCAGGCCTTACATCGCAATTATTGCGTATGAGCGTTAGAGAAGTGACACTGTCAAAAATTTGATACTGTTTTTCTTCGTCCTCTGGCAGCCTTGCAAACTCAGGGGTAAATTTCAAAACCTTGACGGTTAGTGGGATCCAGTTCAATAGGAAGTCGGTAGGTTCTACCTGAGATATCGTGTTACTTAAGTCCAAAAATGTTATGCCCAGCTCTTCACGCGATTTTAAAGAACCTCTCATCAATGCGTCCCAATCCGAAAGACAAATAGAAAGTCCTTGCAAATTCATAAGATCTGGGGCGTAATTGTCAGGAGGAGGTTTTAGCGGGGGAAAACAGTCTGCAAAATCGAGATTCACCATGAATGGACACAGGCCGAGAGAACGTATAGATTCAATTACCGACGTCTTGCAGGCAATATCACAGATGTCGGAACTGAATACAGTCAGGCTCAGGTTTATCTTTTTTCTAAAAGTCCCCAACATTCGGCCAAGTTCTTTATGTGCTTCTTCCGTCATGTCATATAGCAAAATATTGAAGTCCAGGTCTTCTAATGAAGGCAGAGTTTTGGGATTCACGAGGCTTATTGTGAAAAAGTAATTCCTCAGGCTTAAATCGATGGGATCTGGAAGTCTAACATTAGAGTACAGTTGATTGATTCTAAAAACTTTCACATAACTCAAAGCAGGCTCCAAGGAGCTGGGCAACAGCAGGCTTGACAACGATACGACGCGTTCGCCAATGCTAGGTTTAATCGAGTCATTGAGCGTCAAAACGTCTTTTGGTCTCACCGGGAACTTGATAAAGTGAAGAGGCCATCTAGAGACAGGCCGCTTTGGCTCGGAAAGGAGGTTATAGACTGTCGGAGTACGACGGCGTATAAAATCTATATGTGCCATATTGAAGCCGAAACACCGCCACAACACTGGAGTGATGACCGCTCGGAGAGAACGACAAGTTGCGGAGAGAGGGAGCCCATCCTGCACATGTTCCTCCCAATGGCGATCGTCATCACAATTCAAATAGACGCCCAAGTATGTGTCAGGAAACAAGATGTGCTGTAGAATAATGTCCAAGATTTCTGTTGGCAATTTATGAAGCATCTGAAGTCTTATGGTGAAGTAGTGATGAAGTTAACAATTGCGTGTCTGGTATGAATACCCCATACTCTACGTTCTAGAATATATGCGTGACACAACATTTGCGCGCAACCACTATGCATGCGCGCCTAGGAACTAGCTAGCCGAGCCAGGTACGTACAGCCTTACTCACTCGCCAAGATACAAGATTACAGCCTTATTTCCTCTATCTTTGGGACCCAATCCCTCTATTAATGAGACTCATAAACCAGTCTCCAACTTCAAAATCTTTTTCTCGATCATTTGCACTGGTTTCGAACAAAATTGATAGCCTTCGTTATTAGCTGCTCAATTTGAAAATGAACTTGAGGCCGATGCCATTTGAATTTGGCCATCCAGCTTTTTGAGGTACTGCAATGATTATTGTTTGTTCTAATGAAGTTGATTGTTTGACAGCGCTATTAGACTACTGTATACTATATTGCCTGATGTGCGCGTAGATTTGGTACTGCGGCGTAATTTTGAGCACTTTAGTTAGATTAAGTCTGACTTTAGGGCAACACTGGTCTGAAGGGTCAGAGAAGGACCAGGATTCAGAAGGGACGTCAACGGAGTCAAATAGTAGGGCTAGAAAGGGTCAAAGAGGGGGTTGTCTAAAATAAAATGGCCCGTGAGGGTCAGGGTGAAGGACTTTGAAGCGATTTTACACCACCATATGTAGTACAGTATACGTACTGTATACTATATAGTTACTATTACGTGTAGTATATATCCTATAAGTGCGTCTACATAAATTAAAATTTTAAAATAATCAAAGAGAGAGGGATTAAATAAGAAGTTCAGAACACTCCCATATTAAGAATCGTCCAGATAGCTAGGGCCTACGGGATACACGGAAGGATGATAATCGACTGACCAGTAGGGACTAACGGCCGGGTACGCTCTAACTGCTCCAACATTTGTGTGCGGCTTTCAATTTCTTTGTAAACCTAATTTAAATGTAATTTGATCATTAATAATAATGACCATACACACTGCCTCCATGGCATACAACAGTACAGTACTTAGTAATTTAGCAGTTAGCGCTGGCCAATATTCGTTGTATAGTATTCCGATATTTCCATGCCATTTTTTCAAGCTGGCTCATGTATTTTGATCATGCTCATAGACTGGAGGCACTGCAGTTACTGAGCTATGGAATCTCTCTACCGGCAAATGATATATCGAGATATTATCGGACTCAACGGTCGGCAAAGAATTCTAAAGAAATTCTTTAAATGTTTAACGTCATGCTACATAGACGAACCAGTAACTTGCATATGGAAGCTTCCTATTTCATATAAGGCTCCGAGTTCTCCGCTATTTGTGCGGCTTTTAATGGGGGCTGCTGGCATGCACAACTTTAATTTACAGCCACAGTAGACCCTAGTCTATTTAATTATGATTACTAATAGTCAGTGCCGCACCTAAAAGGCCACAAGGGATCCGAATAACATTTATAATGGAAAGGCCGGAATTTGGCAATAATTCTCAGCAGACTCCGAGCAGAGTGCATACCGGTATAGCTACGGTAATTTGTCATAAATTTGGACTTGGACAGTTAATTATATTCCTCTACAGCTGTACGTTAAAAAATGAACCTTCTTTTTATTTCTAAGCCAGGCCTAGGCTTTCAACCGTTTCGTTTCATGACACGCAATTTATGTATTCAAATTCAGACATTGTACAGTATTGCAAATGTGCAGCTGAACATGGCGGAATTAACGGAAAACATAAGCGTTTTTTCTTAGTCCAGCCGTCTGTTGTCTCTGTTCTTGATTGTATAAATATCGACCTTTCATCTTCCTTCATTTGATTTTATTATAACCTCATCAACAAACTTCAATTAGTACTTCAATACTTATCCAGCACTTATCCAACACTTATCCAACACTTCAACAACTCAATTCGAAAATGACTGTTTCTGAACTCAACCTCTTCAAGCCCATCAAGGTCGGCTCCTTTGAGCTTAAGCAGCGTATTGCCTTGGCACCCTTGACTCGCATGAGAGCTACTGGCCACCAACCCTCGGACATTCACGTCAAGTACTACACCCAGCGCGCCTCTGCCCCCGGCACCCTTCTCATCACCGAAGCTACTTTCATCTCTGCCAAAGCTTCTGGATACCCTGACGCCCCTGGTGTATACACCCCAGAACAGCTTGCTGCTTGGAAAAAAGTGTACGCGTCGGTTCATACCAACGGGTCCAAGATTTTCCAACAACTTTGGGCTCTTGGTCGGTCCGCCATCAAAAGCGTGCTCGACAGTGAAGGATTGGACTATGTCAGTGCTTCAAATGTTCCTGATAACGACAAGCATGGAAACAATCCACCCAATACTATCCCCCGCGCCCTCACTATAGCTGAAATTAAAGAGTATGTTCAGGATTATGTGACCGCCGCCAAGGCCGTTTTGGAAAACGGAGCTGATGGTGTCGAGATCCACAGCGCCAATGGGTACTTGCTAGACCAATTTTTGCACGAAAACACTAATACCAGAACTGACGAGTACGGTGGATCTATTGAGAACCGGGCCCGCTTCACTCTGGAAGTCATTGACGCCGTTGTGGCCGCCGTGGGCGCCGACAAGGTGGCTGTCCGCCTCTCTCCCTGGAGCGTATTTGGTGGCCTCAATACCGGAGTTTCTGCCATCCCTCAGTTCAGCTACGTTGTTGCTGAGATTGAAAAGCGCCGTCTGGCTGGATCTGAGCTTGCCTATTTGCATATCATTGAGCCTCGTGTGGCCATTAAAGCAGACGCGGATGGTGAGGCCAAGTTTGGTGAGAGCAACAGGTTTGTACGTGATATCTGGAAGGGTGTTCTTATAAGAGCTGGTGGCTTCAAGTACGCCGATTCGGTGTCTGATACTGAAGCCGACGACAAGCTTATCATTTCCTTGGGCAGACTGTTTTTGGCCAACCCTGATATTGTTAGAAGGTGGAAGGAAGGCCTTCCTCTCAACGCCTACAACAGAGATACATTTTATACTCCTGGCGAAGTCGGATATACTGACTACCCTTTTGCAAAGTAGATTCAATTGTGTGCTACAGATTTAATCATTATTCATATACCATATACTAGAAAATAATCTAGAAAACATAAATATATACTACATACTGTACCATATGGCATATGCTACACTTTCAAGTTATACCCAAGTTGCAACAGGATATTCTTACCAGGATTGTATTGAGGCAATGGGCATGTACGTAGACTCAGGCGACCAAGTCAAAAAGGCCTAATCAAAACATGCGTTAACAAGTCTATGATAAAATTATTTACAATAGATTTCACGCCGTCTATTTCGCTCTCTTCCTTTCTCAGTCTCTATTTTTAAGCCTCCTCCTTCTCGCTCTTTCCCTCATTCTGACTTTCTCCGCTATTCTTTCTGGATTCGGGTTCGGTAGCTTCGATTTGATCCGAAACTGAGGTTTCCTTTGTAGCCTCTTTAGTCTTTTGATCTGATTCTACCAACTTGTCCACACTCCCGTTCTCCTCTTTTTTATCGGCTTCAACTGCTTGAACATCATTCCTCACCTCCTCTCCTTTTTTCACCTCATCCTTACTATCTTTCTCTTTCTCCTCCTCACCCTTCTTCTTCTCTTTCTCTTTCTCTTCTTCCTCCTCCTTCTGTTTCCTCTCCTTCTCCTCTTGTTCTTCCGCCGCCTTAGTCGCATCAAACACTTCTTCCATCACAACCTTCTCAACAACAACCTTTTCTGGCGCTTTCAAGGTGTTGACATAGTCCCAAACGATCTGTCCCACGTTGCCTGCACCTTCGATATTCCCTAGCTTGTCCCGGAAATATGTAGCGTCTTTAACCATGGATAGCTTTCCAGCATGAGTCTTAAAATCGACTTTGCCATATGCCTCTTGAAGCTTCTTTTTGTAGTTGTCGAAAATTAATGAACCAATCATCTAAAAAAATAAGAATGTTAGAAAATGGAAAAGGAAAAAAAATGGAAGAGTTATTTTAAACGTACCAGATAAGTAGCCTTAGGAAGAATCGTGTTCAGAATCTTGCTCAGCACCGTCGTGTCTTTCACCAAGTCCAGCATGTACTTGTGTGGTGTATTCATGGGCATCTCCCAGTCTGTCTTTCCAATCACCGACACATGGTGATTCATTTTATCACTCATCAAGGTCACAAACTTGGTATGAATTTCCTCCATGTGCGATTTGAGATCCTTTACAACACGATCATATTCCTCTAGAACAGACAATGTGCCTGGAACGTGGCGCCGGCCGCAATCCTTCATGTAAGGCACAACCAACGTCTGTACTATGTTGATACCTTGCGATGCCAGTGCCAAGTGCTTTGCAGTAATATGGCGTAATCCAGCAGACCGTGTAGCCCCTGCACCCAATATCAGCTGCGTAGTTTTGGTGTTGAACTTGCGAACTAGATCTGCCGTTTGCGCGATAGTCTCCGCAGCCAGGTGCGGCAACAGCACACTTAATGTCTGATATTCCTCTAGCTCAGTCACCATTGCTACAGCCGCACTTGGGACTATGAAGCTATCGGTGCCCACAAACACGTTCTTTGGTAGCACTTTATTAGCTGACAAATGTGACGCACTTCCAGCCCCATTTGCTCCCACTGCCGTAACCCCCTCATCGCTGATAACTTGCTTGAGTCTATTTAGCCAAACCTCAGGATCTCGCTGCCCAGACATGACAATGTTGTCTACAATCTGTTGGAACTGTGGTGTAATCTCCTCTTCTCTCCATTGAGCCTTATCCATATGCTGCTGTAGTATCAATGCCCGCTCGCGATGCCTGTTTTGCAAAAACTGTTTGATTTGGCCAGTGATGCAAGCGCGAAGTGCAGTTCCTGCTTCTCCACAAATAGCCTCGCACTCAGTCAAAAATATACCGCTCAATGAGTAAAAGTTGAGTAAAGACTGTGTGTTAGTGAGGTTCGCAGTCTGTTCGCGACGGACGTTGAGTATTTTGACAATGCGCGATTGAGACGTGTCAATCACGCTCTTTAGAAGGTCACTCAAATCTATTGATGTGTTGTAAGATGACGAGGCCGCTTCCATAGGAACATTAGAGAGGGTAACATCGAGCAAAAGCTTTTGCTGCGTAGAAAGGCGTCTAAATAGCTCACTTAGGCCAGCATATGTATCGCCTAGCATGCCTTCAAATTCGTCGGATGTCATGGCTCTCAGTAGTGTAGCCAATGACACACTGCGCTCTGATGACGATCTTCCTGTCATGTTTGACGATACTGACTCGCTGCCACTATGTGAGCTCGGCAGATGCATTCTCACAATGTTTTTAGCCTCTTTGACTACAATATCGCGATAAGCCTTGAAGGCGCCCTGTATATCATTTGAACGCAGTAATCCTTGAACACTCGATTCTAACTTGCGCCGCAGCTCGGTACCCATTTCTAAGTATGCCATGTTGACAACATGAGTGTCCGTCTTTGGCGAAATCACTCCTTTTCGCGCAGAATCCAGTACGCGGCCCATTCGGTGAAGCGTTGCTTCTTTCGGCACGGTCTCTGCATGTGCTCTCAAATCCGAAACTAAAATTTCTGTAAATCGTTTTGAATAGCCTTCGCCCACACGGGTCCTTAGAGTACGCAAGGACTCACGAAGATCTGAAAGCCCGTGTATGGATCTGACATCGCAGAGTGGAAACCTCCAACCTTTGGCCCATTTTTCGTTGTTAGGTGTTTTTTCGCCTGCCAGAAATGATTCTTCCGCATCTAGAACATTTAAACATTCATCGTACTGTAGGTCAAGATATAGGGCTTCTGCTGCATCAGCCTGAACTAAGATCATTTGAATTTGTGCAAGGGCTTGATTGAGGATATCGAGATTTTTTCGTCGTTGCTTGAGCTTGAGGGACTTGATGCCAAAAACGGCACGCTGTTGATCTACCACATCGAGGTCATCGCGAAGCTGTTTGATAGAATCTACTACAGACACAGTATCTTTGTTAATGTTGCGAAGGTCGTCTAGCGCAGAAAAAAAGGAGCTGGACGCATTTGAAATTTCTTGAATGAGGTGAAGCTCAACGGTGTCAATATACCAAGACAATTTTTCTTGTAGAATAGCATTAGAGGCCAAAGCCTTTCGCGGTTGATGCTGCTGGCTTGGGTCGTCGTCGCGGATGATGGATGATTTTTCACTGACAAGATCAAAGATTCGGGGATTGTCCAGCTGAAAATCCGTTTCAAAAAAGACACTTGGAATTGAAGATAGCGGTGTGATCTCAGCTGCTGAGGGTTCTCCATAATTGTACGCTTCGCTGAGATTGCTGCTCGACATGTTTCGATTTAAAGCAGTGCCGCCACTAACACCAACGGAATCAAGTGCAGACGAAAAATTCGAAATGGATGTCTGTACAGAAGGCGACGCCACAGACAACCTATCGTTTCCCATATTCTGCGGTTTTGTCAATCTTGAATTATAAAACGTGTCGTATTCTTCTGTAATCTCTCTCAGATAGTTGTGAAGCTCTGCTCTGCTCACCTTCTTTATGCTAGCAAGCGTTACAGGTAGAATATCTCGCGTTGTAGGTGCACGAAATCCATTAGCGCCCATATTCGTTTTCAGGGTGTTGGCCATTGGTTTTCCAGTCGGCACCAGGCCCGTGTTGTGCTGTTGAATTCCGCCCATCACCTCAGCTATACTGTTGATCCCAAGGGTTCCAGCGCCCATTTCGCCTCTATTCATACCAATTGGAACTGACCCTAGCTCAGACCAACTGCCTGTAAGAGTTCCGCCTCCGATTGAAAATGATGATGACCTTCTATGGGATGGTGTACCGTTCCAATTCAAGTCGAGAAACGAGCCTGGGTGGCCTCCACCTCCTCCGACATATGGCGAGCCGCTACCAACCACAAGCCGTGTTGAGTCCATGGACGGCCTGGGAGATGGTGATGCCGATTGTGTGTCTTTGCTTGTGTGTATGCTCATGCTATGCTAAGATATGTCCTCCTGAGATGAAAGAGGTTTGTTGTAAATTGTAATGTGCCAGCTCACATTTACGGGGTAGGGTTTCTTTATTTCAGAAACCTACCTTCCCAATTTTGATCAAAAGCTTCAAAATAGCCTAGCGTTTCTTTCAACATGTCAATGCAATTAAAAAATATTATGTAGATAATAATATATAGGGATAGATAAATTATACCGCGACCAGCAATCATTTTTACGACCGGTCAAGCGGTTTTTTCCAACCGGACGGTAAAAGTCCTCGCGCAAAGCTTTTGGCTGAGGAAGCTGCCGTTGTGAGCCGTGATGAGACTGAGTCTTCAGACTCCCCAAGATCCTTCAGACTGGCGTCGGAGTTACTTCGTTCTTGGAGCACGGAAACAGCAGACTGAGAAAGGAGGTCAAACTGACCAACAGCCACGCTAGCGGTCATTTGCGGCGAACTAGAAATAGCTGGCGAGCTAACTAGAGGCGGATCAGACTGTTCAGGCTCTGATATCGTAGGGTCTGCCGCCACAGGTGCAGTTACCACAGGTGCAGTTACCACAGACTCTGCTATTGCAGCTTCTTTACTTGCCGTGCCCACTAAAACCGGTGGCATTACAATTTCGCCACCATCCGCTAAGTGGGCACGCAAATGGGACGGCATCGCAACCGATGTCGGAATCTCATTCAAAACAGACGAAGGAGCAACAATAACTCCAGGATTGACCGATGATACCGCCGACGAAGAACCCGATTGTTTCGGCGAGTGGCCTGGCGATGGCGCTGGCGATTCGTAAACTTTATTGTAATCGTAGCTGGAGAAGTTGTGCTTACGGTTTTGCGTGTTATGGCTCATAGCATAAGCAACAGAATTGGCCTCTTGTGCTTCGCGTTCTTCATTTTCCAAATCGTCGTATCCGCATTTAAGTGTAGTGGCAGGAAGCAGAGCAATAGTTTGAGGAATGCTTGTAGAAGATGCCGTGGTTCGCAGGTTGCGCAGAGTGTCAGGCCGGTGAAGTGAGGTCGAAGAAGAAGACCTTAGCATGAGAAATAGGCCAGGCTCGTTTTCTTCCTCCTCAGAGTCTCCGCCATCTTCGGAAGAAGAATCTTCATCCCTGGCTCCGCGTCTACCCCAGCTGCGAGATCTGTTACGAGCAGTTTTGCCCTCGTCTTCGCTAGAATCACTTGAAGTCTCCTCATCCGAGCTGTCATTAATCAGAGCAATACACTGTTCAACACGGTCATTGAAATGAATGTGCCTTACAGCCGGTGATTCCGAGTGTGCCGATACTACAGATAATGTTGATGCCGACGTGGGAGAAGTTGATTTGTTAAGCGAAAAAGCGCTAACAGGGTCGGGACGAGAAATCTGTTTCGAAGAGAGCAGTTGTCCAGGTATATGCCTGTACTGAAGATTAATTTGGCGTGATATATTTTCGTCTGACTGGCCATGATGGGGTCTGTGGCGATAGTTGTGATGTCTAAGGTACGTTGAAACGCCTCCATCGTATATTTGACTTTTTTGTGGCGAGGAAGATGGGTTTCCTTTAACAGCCTCTTGCTTGGAACCCTGCTTTGGCGCAATTATTGACACTTTATGTGGCTCCAGCTCTTGTTTTGGTTCTTTAGCTTCTTTAGGTTCCGTAGCCAGTACGTCTGGGGATCTACTAGGGCCAGCTTGACGCGCAAATATTTTGTCAGAAACTGTCCTCTTTTTAAGAATAGGCCTATGGCCGGGGACAGAAGGCACCTTGATTTTAGCAACCTGAGAGTCGTCATGGGACTGGGAGTTGTTGTAGTAGACGTTTGATGGTTGATTGTAGAGCGGTCCATAAAGCCAGGTAATGTCACAGTCTTTAAGCCAATTGACAGATTCTGGCGAGACTGTGCGCAGCTTGTACTTTGCTTTTGTCCAGGTTCTCCAAGAAGCATTTTCTAGTCGAGCAGAGTTTGTTACATCTCCTCTGCGAGATACAATATTACGCCAACAGGCAGAAATGTCACTTTCTTTCCAATTATGGGAGAGGTAGTCTACATGACGAGATGGTTCATACTGCAGAACACTATCATCGTGGACTCCCGCCAAATCAGGGGTGTCCGTGACCGAGGAGGATGGAGACATGGACGGGGAGGGGGAGGCATCTTTGGAGTACGTCGATGAGTAACCATTAGAGGGGGGGTTGGGAGTAGAGGCGGAAACGTAATCTTCATCAAATAGTGATGTTTCTTGTGGGGAAGAGGTATATAGTATGGGGTCGTCTTGGTACGGTATGCTATTATTGTTGTTGTTGTTGTTGGTGGTGTTGCTCTGTTGGTTGCTGCTTCCTTTTGGGCTTCCTCCGCCTACTGATAGGTGGGGGTAGTCATTCATGGAACCCACCATATCCGTTGAGGGCTTTACGACAAACTCATCTAAAACACCCATCGATCGCGTTCTTTTGAGAGCGAAAGTGTTGCGTTGAAACGATTCGTCGTCTACAGCGTCCACCGCATTTGAAATCTGCTGCAAGTTGTAATTACGTGAGGGTTGTGGGGGTGGTGGTGGTTGTTCCTGGGGAGGAGACTGTTCTTCTGGAGGGTGCTGCACTTTGTGCTGGACGCCCAAGGAGAGGACTGGAGACGACGAGGGTAAGGACATGATTATAAAGTGCTAGATGGGATGGTGAACGGTGGTGGAGGAAGTAGAAGTGATGATGTCAAGGTCAAGAGGAGAAGCTTAAGTCCTGGAAATAATATTAGACTGCGGGTACCTGGGAGGAGTATGAGAGTATAGAGGCTGTATTGTTTTAGTAATTCGAAATAGAGCTCGCAGAGGTCTTCCTACAAGACTAACGCTGACATGATTAAGGCGTATAGAGGAGGAATGAGTAATTTGAAGGTGGAGAAGAAGAAGGAAGAAGGAAAGAAGAAGAAGTTTTTTTCTTAATTTTTAATTTTTTGTTTTTTTCGTTTTTTCGTTTTTTCCTACTGTATTTACTGTATGGTTCTTTTTATTTTTTTATTTTTCCCATTGGGATTGTCTTAGTAATAAAACGACCGCCCGAGAGGCCCTCGTAACACGCATTAAAGGCCAAACCTACCGCCATCCCTGGTGCTAAGCTTCAAGGCCACCACCACCTGGCTCCAGGTCGCTTACGCGTAAAGTTAGTGTTGTGCCTGCAACGGCCAGAAGAACCAGCGCAATCACATCTTAACCTTGGGCAAACCCCTCAAACTGTCATTGTTGAGGCCGTGTTTGACCTGCCAAATCAAAATCTGCTTTTTTTGCTTATTTTCTTCTTTTTTTGGCGTCGTCGACTACAAACCGGAAGCTACCGGGTCCGTCGACGTCGGGAACTCACGTCACTGCTAGCCGGGTAGTTGATTAGGTAAGAAGTAAGTCATTAGTCATGGGTTTATTTTGTGGATGCAGGCGCTGTTTTTGCAGTTGTGCTGTTACACAGTATAGGGCCAACTATAGGCGCCAAGCGATGAGTGGGTGTTTTCAAACTGTTTTGTGATTTGTGATTTGTGATTTGTGATTTGTGGGGAAACTTGCACGCGGTTCATCAACGGTGACAGTTAGATCTATACTATATACCGGAAGCTATAGTCTAAAGTTTAGGCCAGTCTTCACGCTGCAACGTCGTACATGTATTGCAATGACAGCGATCGTGCGACAAGTCTAGACCAGTCTTGTACTGGTTTACCACCATAGCGGTAAACCTGGACTATCGATTGCTTTAAACCGTACTGTTCAGGTTAGGGTATAAGTACTTCTAGACTAGACCAGCTGTAGAGTCATGAAATCGGCTGAAGGCCTGGAGACGTCTCACAGTTCAAGCCTTGAACACATGTTACATCATAAATTTACACAACTAATAAAGAGTCAACAAATTTAAAACACAGTGTCTTTACTCGAGCAGTCTAGTCTAGCTGACATCAACACTTTGATTAGACCCTCTACCAAATTCACCTACGACATGGTCCGCTATTTCTGCTGCACTTTGTACATTTCACTGTAATGTACTTTTGAAATCACTAAATGCTGGATGAGCAAGTAATTTTAGGAGTGATCGATATCTGATCTGTTAAACAGATTCCATGTTCCGGTATCTCTCAACCTTATCGGGAAGGTTGAGCCTTTTGACTGATTGCTTTCAAAAGCTCTCCTCTGATCTCGTTTTCTTGCCATTACTTGCCATAAAACAGCAGCATTTGTGGATTTGACTATATATATCGAATCTTCTCCTCTGCTATTTTAGTTTTACTTCACCTTCACCCTTTGCGACTCTCCCAATACAATGCCTACCCTTCTCAGACCTATCTATATCGACGAGATAGATGCAATCGCAACATGTCTCACCGCAGCGTTCAAAACAGATACTTTTTTTCACTATCTTGTAGACTGTGATGGCAACACGCCCGCACAACAGGACGAAGTCGCCTATTCCATGTTCAAGTACCTCCACTCCGCATTACTACTTTCAGGAGGCAAAATGTTCACCATAGTCGATACAGCCGAGCCTACCAAATGTCTCGCCGTTGCGTCTTGGATGCCCCCAGGTGTAAAGTTCGACACCAGCTTGCTCATGTTGATACGCTCGGGTATGTGGCGCTTCAGGTATCTTCTGGGACCACAAACAAGGTCTCGATTTCTGGACGAGTACGTTGCTGCTGCTGGTGTTCAACAGGACATACTTACGGAGGGCAGAGATGTCTGGTACTTGTTCTTTCTAGGCGCCATACCAGAGGAGAGAGGCAAAGGCCATTCAAGAACTCTGATCCAGTTTATTTCGGCCCAAGCAGACGCTACGAAACATCCATTGTATCTCGAGTCTTCGTCTCAATCAAACGCCGAAAACGTGTACTCCAAGCATGGGTTTGTAGAAAAGGGAGCGTTGTACTTTGGTACAGGCGATGCCCAGCTGCGGATGCCTTTAATGTTGCGCGAGCCCAAGTAGCCAACCTCCTAAGCCAATGGATCTACCGGTAAAAATAAATACCGGTATATGTCAGCCTCATCAATGCTCTCAGATCTGATAAGCGAAAATATAGAGCAAGATATCGAGCGAGGTCTCGAGCAATTCACGGCGTAATCCCATATAGTACTATACATAGATTTTCACGAAGTAATTAACCCGCACAATCCCACTATAGTAACTCCAACCTTCTGTACGTAAACATGCTCATAATCATATCTTCCATCTCTTTGGCCATATCTATTGCTACTATATATATTCACCGTCTCCCTCATATAGCGTAACTAGCTGGCGATATCAATCGTTTACTCTCTCCTTACAATGTCTACGTTTCTCAGAGAAGTCAGCATCGACGAGCTAGACGCTATCGCAACATGTCTCGTCGAGGCATTCAGAACGGACACAATGATGAAATACCTTATCGAGTGCGATAACAATACACCAGCCCAGCAGGATGCCGTAGCTTTTGCCATGTTCAAGTACCTCCACTCTGCATTATTCCTTTCCGGCGGCCAAGTTTTCGCCATTGTAGACACCGAGAACCCAGCTAGACTCATTGCTATCGCTTCATGGATGCCCCCGGGGACCAGGTTCGACGATGGTTATCTCATGTTTCTGCGCTCGGGTATGTGGCGATTTAAATACTTGTTAGGCCCACAAACCCGGACTCGTTTCTTTGGTGAGTATGCTGCAGTCGCTGGCGGCCAGCAGATTAAGCTTACGGAAGGAAGGGATGTCTGGTTTCTTTACTACTTGGGGGCCTTGCCTGAAGCGAGAGGAAAAGGGCACTCGAAAACTCTTATTGAATTTATATCGAAACAAGCCGACGCTACCAAACATCCATTATACCTAGAAGCTTCGTCTGAGTTTAACGCGGACTTTGTATACTCAAAACGGGGGTTTGTGGAAAAGGGAGACATGATGATGGGAGCCGATGGCGGTCTCAGACTACGTCTACCTTGCATGATAAGAATGCCAAAGTAATCGATATCTGGTACATTCGGTTTCCTCATATAAATTTATGTCCACTAGAGTCTATATTTTATCAACAACTTCATTTGCAAATAATTGTAATCCTGCAATATCATTGATTTCTGTCATGCCCGAGCTCGGTCCTCAGTGATATTTAATGTCCATACCAACAATATTGTCTTCCACATATGCTATGCCCGTGTATTAATTGTCTATATGACCTTGATACCGACAACTAGGCCATTGGCATCACGCATTATCACTGCTTTGTTACGTGCCACTAATACGTCCACAGCCAGCTTCAAAATGGCTGGATGCAGTTCTCGAAACTCCTGTTTCCTCACCGCATCGCTTTCAACAAGCTCATACAATGTCAGCACACTCCCGTTTTGGCCCGTACTATCTACCCAATCGCTAATGAGAGTAGCCCACTCCTGTGGTCTTCTCCAGTATACCACGACACTATTCAAAGCCGCCGATGATTTCGACGACCCCGATGCCTGTTGCTGCTGTTGTTTTTTTTGGAACGCTTCGTAGCGTGCATACTGTTGTTCATACCCGTCTTCTTCAGCGTCATCGCTATCGTCGCCAGATATTTGCTTTTTCTTCCTGTTCTTCTTCCTGTTGGCCTCATCGTTCTCTGGCGAGTCCAGCCAGTTGGCTGATCCCGTCTGAACCATGAACTCGAAAATGCTCAGGATTGTTTCAGGTTTGAGTGACCTGTTAATTGTTTCATTTGAAAAGAGGTTATTTTCTATCGCTTTTCCCGCTCCTGTAGTGTTGCCGTCTATATCTAACCCCCCACTGTTCGTAGTAATTGCTCCTGAAGTAGCTGTTAACGTAAAGATATGGTGGTATCGGCAGTATGCTAGTATCACCGCATTCCAGTTCACTAGTTGAGAGTGCCACGTCCGGTCGTTAACTTGGCGAGTGAAAAACGGGGGAAAGGAGTGGATTGGTGGGAATGGGAACGGCTTGGTCGTTGGTGTCGACATGTTCTATGTGTGAGTTGATATGCAATTTAAAATAGCCCTGGAATGGATGGATAGCGAAGGGAATGTCTGACGAGATGTAATAGATGGTATGGTCTTGAAGAGTATGATTAGACGTTGTTAAGGCTGGAGAGCATAGTTGGTATTGTTGGCATTCTGGATGGCGTTCTGATAGGAATATAGAGGATTAGGGTTGTAGCTCTCCAAGTCATCCCAGTTTTTAGGTTCTATAAATCTAATGATACAGTACAAAATATATTTTTTCTGGAAGTTTAGGCGCGCCAACTAGTTTACAACAAACTGGTTAAATAAATGGCAGATATATCGGATATGCCAATGAACTATCAAATATCGTATCTAAGGGGTGCTTTACCAAAATCTTACAGAATTTTCTATCAATATGGTTGGACGAAAGAGAAAAGCAACGGCATCACCGTCGGCCACACCAGCTACTACGCGGGCACGGTCCGCGGCGGCACGGTCTGCGGCGGCACGGTCCAGCACTGACTCGCCCGAATACCTACGAACGCGCTCAGCTTCTGTGACTTCTTGCAATTACTCTCCAACAGCCGCGGCGGCTCGACCAAATTCAGTTTCTCTCCCGACGACAGCCTCATTAGTTATTCCTGCGGCCAGACTATCAACGCTCACTAGCCCAGTGCAGGATGAAGAAACCATGGTAATTCATTCGGACGATGACGATGACGATGACGATGCCGATGCCGATGCCGACCAGGCCAAACCGGAGCAAGCGCAGCAAAAACCCAAGGAAAAACCCAAGGTGATAAGAGACCCAAAAAAATGGCTAAAAGAGTCTGAAAGGGCCTTTACAAAAGTAAATTATCATGATAGAGCGGCTCTTAGAGCCTGCACAGATGCGGTGTTTTTTCCATTTTTTGGCGAACCCGATTATACCTATTTTCAAAAGTTTTCGCCTATCAGCAATGAAACTTTTACGGAATCATTAGAATGGGAAACATTTACGCCTAAGTATTCTCCACACGAGGAATACATATATTTCGTGAATGAAGTCAGAAACTACTTGCAAAACTTCCAAGAAGATGGAGGGATTTCCCTTCATCAGTACGAGACAGTGCTCTCAAAACATTTTGATGTCAACACATGGCGTATGCTAATCTCATACGCGTCGAATTATATAAGTGACGGCAAGGTCAACACATGCGAGGGGGCATGCCGCATACTATCAAGATTCGCATTGACTGAATATTCTTTAGAACACAGGATTAGAGACATATGGCGATTCAATTCTGGCCCATGCAAACTCTCACACTGGGAAATTTTTGAAGCTAGCAAAATGGCATTTAGTCAAAAAGAATATGGAAAAGTGATGCTTACATTGTACTACACACCACCAGCGGAGATCGTCGAAATCACAAGATTGCGCTACGCAACTTTTTTCAACAAACACGACGTGTTGATTAGGCGGATGCTAACCAACAACAAAGGCGCAGCCGAGAATATCCGTGAAGATTGCATTGACCTCCACGATCGGTATTTCGTGAAGCGGGAGTTTCCCAAACGTCTCATCTTTCCCAGCCGCAAGTTTGGTGGCAGTGGTGAAAGGGGGGAGTCAGCCACAGGGAAAAGACCATCCGATATAACAGGCATGGCCAGAAAGCCTCCAAATCACGGCGTAATTACTCCAGCAATGAGAGCGATTACAAAGGAAGATTGGATATATGGGGACTTTAAAAATAAAACCATTAACAGTTGGGATCGAATCGACGGAAAACCACCCAGAACATTCCAAAGCTTCTATCATCCAAGGTCAAGAGACCACAGGCTCGCTAAACATCATTTGGAAAAGACGTACACAAAAGAGAATAACATTTGCGGCGAGTGTGGCAACCACGAAAACGGAAAGGGCACGCACAAATACCACCCTTTGTATATTGGTATAATATAGGAATCAGGGGCAGGAATGGGTGTAAAACATCAACGCCTGCTGGTTTATTTTTGTTATTGGTAGAGAATTTGACAGTGAGTATACAGCGGCCTAGCGTGAAGGGCCAAAATTAGCAATACATAACAGTAGGCTAGAATTGAAATATATGTGCCTTTATGATTGCAGACTTTCTATAATATGACATTTCGCAGATAGAATTATCAATATTGATGCAAAATTAAGTTAGTTAGCGTATTGTGATCTTCCTCTCAGTTGGACCCCGTAGTGGTAAATCACAAACGGAATGGCAATCATAGCCAGAGAAACTCCAGCCAGAATTGAACCACCTGCACCGATAGGAAAGTCAGCAGAACCCAAATTTGTGTACATAGGAGTTGCAAAGATAGGAAAAGCAGCAGCCATCCAAGACCTCATCAAACAGTTTCCGGCAAAGACACTAGCTATATAGCGGTTAAAACCTCTACCCAGGTAGGCAAAGATAGACTGCAAAATCATTATGGCACCAAAACAAAATATGAAAGAACCAACAACAGGCGCACTCCAATGGCATTTAGTTGAGGCACCCCAAGCAAAAATAAAAAGTCCAATGGGGAGGAAAAAAGAGCCAACCATGGTGGGATACAGATACTTTTCTATCTGAGGATTTTCAGTATTTTCAACATATTTGTGCATGATGTAACTAAAAACGATTCCACCCATAACAGGGCCAACAAGAGCGGTAAGATAGGTGAGCCCACTTTCTATCAGATTGAACTTGTAGAGATCGTTGAACACAAGAGGGTAGGCTTCAAACCAAGTATTCATTATAATGTAAATAAAAGCAATGTAGAGGTTCAAAAAAAAAACCATGGGCTCAAAAAATGCAATGACAACGGGTCTCCAGAAAGTTTCAACAGCAATATGTTTAAGAGATCGAGGACTCAGTTCCCTATTGACTTCAAATGGAGACCGGATAAGTTCGTTCCCAGTAAGCTTTCTTAGTCTCTCAGCACGGCGGTGAAGAATAGTAGCGGCATTAGTTTCGGGCAGAAAAAACATAAACACAATTAAGACAACACCAGTTGAAATGCCCAAAAACCAAAAAGTCCACCGCCAGTTAACCAATTGAGTTAGTATACTACCAACCAATGGACCAAAAGTAGGCCCGCACAAGGACGCAATCCCCCAAAGCACAAGTCCAATGTAAAGCTTGGAAGGTGCAAAGGCGTCGCCAATTGTAGCGCCACCAGTTGTCAAAGCAGGAGCGGCCATTAATCCGGCAATAAAGCGTAGCCCGATAATTTTTTCAATAGTGTCGACCAGAGCAGTAGGAATTTGAATCAAAACAAAGATAAACAGCGTGGCTATGTAGATGTAGTTGCGACCTAGAGGTGGGTATTCAGAAAGCGGGGCCAGTACCATTGGACCAATTCCATATCCAATGATAAATACAGTCAACGGAAGAGTAGCTTTGACGCGTGTGGTGTTTAGATCAACCATCATGTCAGGTACTCCTGGCGTGAATATGGAAGACCCCATGTAGACAAACATAGTCAACATAGCTACAGAAAACATGATCCATGCCTTTTTGTAAGTTGACCAGTTTTGAGGATTGTCCTGATCATCAGGGCCATACCAATCGACAACGATGTAATTACCAGCGGGGGAGAGAGGTAAATCCTGAGACCCATTCTTTCTTTCAATTCCGTTTTCCAAGTCGGAAGAATTTTCAAATGGTGTAGTGCTTGAAGTATGAATAGGATCCAAGGTCAAGCTATTAATCTGTGTAGTGCCAGTACAAGATTTATTCTTTTCTTTGAGTGTATTTGTCCAGCTTTCGTTAATTCTTTTATACCTTAAGGGAAGTATAAATGTTTTTTGCTGCTCTGGGTGTTGCAAAAGTGTTTGACCACTAAAGTGATTAACAACCTGTCCAAAGATACTATTGCGAAAAGTATCCATAGTGTGATATAAACTGTAGATAAATTGTTGAATGATGGAGGGAAATGATAAAATCGAGGACAAATTGCCTACATTTATATGTGATCATCTCTGGAAAACCATCAGCTATTTTGGTCAAAACCAAAACTCATACTCATTTATTGATCCACATTGTGTTGAGAAATAGATTTCATAGAATGACCCCCAATTTTTTGTAGATTCTCTCTTTGTAAATAATAGATCGGTTTTCAATGCGCTACGGCTATTGGCTATATATCCACTTGGAATAATCCTAATTAGGCCGAATCGTTTTGAATTACAAATAGAACTGTGGTACAAAACTTAAGCCAAGACAAAATATGTACTTACCGAATTTGAATCGGCGAATTCAACGATGTACTGACAAATTGATGATTGGATAGATTGTTTGAATTTCAATGATTTTAGAAACGAACCCCCCACTAGACGGTATCATGGTCAGAGAGAGCTCTCTGCCGAGACTTTTGGCATGCCTAACTTGGGCGGCCGTGTTATAGAATTTGTAATACAGTAAAACTAAGTCTAAATTAAAGGAGATCAACTTGCATATGATACCATTGCGATTATGGCAAGTAAAATATTATTCCGTGTATTCTCATCTTGTATCTACTGTACCATTGAATGCTAGGCTTCTTCAACCCTTGCTTCTGACTTCTGAGTCCAATGTTGACTAGCTCTTCAGGCCTCTTGTAGTTAACGTATCAAGTCTGAAGACAGATATGAGTCAATAATCCATTGTATCTTCACCATTTTGTGTAGATTCTTTTTTTTTAAAAAAAAAAAAAAAAAAAAAAAAAAAGATTGTATTGTTTTATTTAACGATTTTACTGTGAATTTAGCGAAATTCACCGAGCTGTGCGTTATTCACCTAAGACATCCTTTTATTATTAAATTTATAGAACTTATTATGTCACTTTGTCCTTTGGACCGCGTCATCTCCAGCAACGTGTCATCTCCAGCAAAGGACATGTAATCAGTGTGAATTAAATGACAATATTTTTTTAAAAGATATGTTCCATCTAACGTATAATATATCTAGCTATGTCTACTATGTAGTACAGCCTGGAATCTCCCATCGACCCGCTCAGATGTGTAGCACCCCCGGATCCGTAATGAACCGAGAAGCCCCCCAAGAATCCAAAATTTTCAGTGATACAGTAGCTACAAGTAACAAAAGTGTTCCAAAGACGGTATGCGAAATAGTAGGCCTCCTCCGGAGCTCCACCACGTACGGCTTTTTTAAAAGCGCATTACAAATACTGTAGGTTGTCAGCCGTACAAAACTTTTAGCATGAGTACACGTACTGTACGGATTTTTTATGTACAGTACTTTATAGTACACACTCAGTCAGTACGCACGGCTTTTTTAAGTGCGCACAAGTACGGATATTACAAATAACAACAGAACAAACTTCAACAAAGCCCAAGGCACACAGCCGAGGAAAGTAGAAAAACCTTGGAAGCGCCTTGATTAAAAGTTGCAAGATCTCAAGTACTGTAGTACAATGGTTTTTTTTTTAGGCAATTTTACCGATCGAGTTGACATACTTTGAATTTACAAGAGTAGAGTACAGTAGTATATTCTATTTTCCAGTAAATTCACGGGGAATTCAGTTTACCGAGTTAACATATAGTAAATATATATCTGTACTTTGGTGTGTCTCTCACACAGCTAGACCATCTTATGATATTTGAGAATACAGTGTAGGAATATGTGAGTGCTAAACTTCGATGCTCAGGAATGATTGGAAAAAAAACAGAGTACGTTTCTCTTAGTGGGAGGTTGGGTTATTTTCACACAAAATACGATTACAGTGAAACAGGAGTAGTCTAACAGATTTCAAAAATAATCTTGAGCATAGGCTTCTTAATGAAGATCGGGCGTCTGCTTTTTTTTTTTTTTCGCATCTTTCACATCTCGTTCTGGGAAGTTGCTACTTTTTATTAAATACTTTTTTTTTCACTTCTCTCCTTCTTGCAACTTCAATCCCCAGTTTCTCAGTATATACTCCATAATTGAATGAAAAGTCACATTTATCTTCCAAAGATTTTTTTTTTCTATTGCTAGAGGATATCCTAGGTTCTCGAGCAAATTGAATTGACTCCAGATAAGCTTGTATTAGGTCAACAACAAATACTGAGTATACCCAACCTCACAAGATTGTGACTATTTGACTACATAAGCTTGCTGAGTAAAATGGGAATTATTAGCAGTGGATGGTAATCTTGCGGGGCAAGACCGCAATGCCTAGTGCAAGAGACCTGACATTGTCAAAGATCCAGGATTGCTTTTATTCATCTCCCCCGATCCATTGCGAATTCAGGTGCGCTTTCGAGATCACTGGCAATTGGCGAAACTTCTACCAAATTAGAAACTGGGTAAAAGACTGCTTCCGCAAACGTGTGTAACATCTGGATATGTTATCCCAAACTCTCCGCTTTTGCAGAAGGTGAAAAATTCATCAATATTGACCAACTCGAAAGCACTTGTTGATGTGGAATTTTTTCAAGATTCCTGTAGGCAACTGTTGAAGCATTTTGAGGCAATAAGTATATCAAGTTCTACCAGCGTCAAAATAGATTTCGGGGCTACAGTGACCCTCTCTCTGACAATTTGAAAAGCTAAAGCCTTAGAGCCGGAATATAAACTATGATTTCATCATTAACGCGAAATTGTTTTGGGTTACACCCGTAATATTAATTTTTCATAAATTCAAGACAAATAACAATACAAGGAAAAATATTAACTTGGAAAAAAAAAACGCAAACACGTTACAGCTGTCAAGCATATTCTCCTCACAAAATATACACCGGCTGTCTAAGGGTGTCACAATTAATATAGACATTTAAAAAGTAGCAACGCCAGAAAAAAAAGCATTAGAAACAAACGATGAGCAGCCTAAAGTTCAAAACATAAGCGACACCAGCAGGACTTGAACCTGCGCGGGAAAATCCCAAAAGATTTCTAATCTTTCGCCTTAACCACTCGGCCATAGTGCCATCCGATAAAGTTAAAGAGTTGGAATATTTTACTTATTATAGCTTACTTTATGTGTTGACCCTTTTTTTTTTTTTTTTTTTTTTTTTTTTTTTTTTTTTTTTTTTTTTTTTTT